>JARQTI010000890.1:0-246591 GCA_030142655.1 Trachelus tabidus
TGTGATAAACATAGAGATTTCTGGATTATACGATAAGACCATGTCTTCCCATAAATCGAACGCGATATCAAAAAGTGCCAAAATCGACTAAAGAATGCTTACATAGAGATCGTTCCGTGAATAATATAAATCCGAATTTTCTATACATATTGCGATTATAACCGTCGTGAATGTGTAAACCAACAACCCGTCTATTAATAGCTGTTCACGTTTAGTTCTGCCGCGTTTCATACCCACAAGTTTTATTAGAAATTGCGATATCTTCGTCGATGTGTAACCTTCCACCAAATTCGGCATTTTTCTTACTGCTCGTGTTGTGACGACTGTCCTATTGCAGCCAAGAGTAGGAAACGTAATGAGTGCCGGATCGAAATATAATAGCGGCTTCCTCTTGTGCTGAATCTTTCATTTCTTTCTTTCTTTCAGCCCCACTGGATCCAACGGTCAGTAACATACATTTGCATTATCAATGAAGTTCTCACTTTGAACTCGTATGACACTTTGATCAATTTAATCTCTTTGATATAGTTATTAAACCGAACTCGTCGTTGTCATGCAATTTTTTTCTTTGTCATAAAATATAAATCATTAATTATACACCGTAACTGAAAGCCTATTATATCATATAGATAATTCCAGAGATTGAATAGTCATTATCATTATTCTTTGTATAACACCATTAGCATTACTTGGATAAGAAATAGTGAAAATTGAGGGGGAGATAAGAGACTACAAAGCTATTTGTAATTCTTTTATAACTTCCTGTCGCATATTATATTTATTAACACCTTATGTTGTAAGTAATAAAGCAACTTTACGGTAACCGTAATAATTGATAAGGGTAGGGATAAATGCAGGAGACCGCTATGAGCTAAATTAACTTCCCAGTGACCCTGGCACTGTGCACTCGAATTTAAGATTACCAAAAAAATATTTAGTCAATATCTGATGAGCGGCCCTGTTCTAAGGGTTGCTCTGGTAACCAGCGGTAAGTTGCGGAGAACTTCTGCCGGCCTGGCTACACGTTCGTTATCACGTTCAGCTCGGCTACGACGGGAATGCATTATCGATAGAGGCGATAATCACCAAATCCTAATCCCGGACTCGCCGCTGCGATTTACACCATGTTTTTGGTATCGCCTAAAACCGTAGCGTTGTACATCTCCCTACTCATCTCTGTGGCATAGAAGAGACTGGGGTTCCACTGGACCCCTGTATTCTTTTCAGTGTTAACATTAATATTTTGGATAACAGATTTTGTACTTATTCATTGCTTTATTTCTCTATGATGGATTAACCTTCACTATTAATAAATAACAGTTCAGATATTATCATATACTAATTTAATGTAATGCTGAAGTAAATATGCATGGGAGTGATAATTTCCAGGTATATGATATTGATAAGACTTACCAAACGGGTTTGAAATGCAGAAAAGAAGAAAATCATGACTACCTACAGACAAAATATATATTAGTAATATGCATATAGTGAAAGCGATGTTCCCGTAGGTTTACTTACGGTAAATGATGTTTGCTGCAATCCTTTTGATTTTTGTAAACTGTTTTCTTATCAATAAGGAAGTAAGCTTTAGCGACAAGGAGTTTCACTGCGTACCGTATGTAAACCGAAAACGTAACGAAACTGGATTTGTTACAGTGTTACTGGTAGTTGAAGTTCATTCGTTACGCCATTGACGACGCTACCAACAGTGGAGCCACCTATGAGCAGATATTAAAACTTGTACTAAAGCAACATGGCGCTGGGACTCATCAAAGTCGCGAAGCAATGCAGTGTGTGTGGTTTTCTTAGCCATAACAATCTCTGAGTTGTTTTAATTTTCTTCACTGTGATTGTCGTGCCTAAATAAATGGTTTGTTTGTAATAAAATGTGTGGTTTTATCAGTTTTTCGTGAAATATCAATGAACTACTGGCATATATTGGAATTCGTAGCTAAAGCAACATGGCGCTGGGACGCTTTAAAATCGTATAATGACGCTGCGCGTGTTTTTCTTTAAAATTTCCCTGTGCAGGGAAAGCCTTGGTCGTTTTAGTTTTCTTTGCTGTGATTCTTGTGCCTAAATAATTATTGTGTGTGAAGAATATCGGCGTGTGTGGTTTTATGATGTTTTTTTCGATCAACATCAAGAAGTGAAATTCTTGCCTGACGTGATAGCTGTGATGCATTAAATAAAGCAGCGACAGCATCAACATATTTGAAGCATTTGTTTTCTGTGCAACTAAAAGGGTGAGTAGTTTTGTGTTGTAAGCTGCTCAGATACATTGTCTAACATCGAGTATTTGCTGTATTATGAATTATTACATTCATTAGGGTTTCTTATAATTAGACATTCTTATTCGTCCTATGTAGTACAGTGATGTATGATAGTGCTGATTGAAAATATATATTATAACGGGGTGCCCCGCTCGCCCCCGCTGTAATTACAAGGCCAGCGGGGAGCGCTAGAGGGCTAGGAAATTTCCGAAAAATAAGGAGTTCTGATCGGAAATCGAACTCGATAATTTCGGATTGCCAACTCGGGAAATTACCACTGTGCCGCCGAACTCACTGTCCAACCTGATAAGTTCTAGTTATTTATTTTTCGGTCATTCCTAGGTGGTATTCCCTCCGGCTGTGTAACGCCACTTTAAAATATATATATTTGCATGTGTGTGATACAGAAAATGATGGCTAAACTGTAGCAGAATGCGACTCCTCCACTGACATGTATGTTTAAAACACAGAGAAATATGTCAAAGCAGAAGAAACAAATTCCGTCTTGAGCCGTTATCAAAATCTATTGAAGGGGCAATGATCTGTATTGATTTTTGTAATCGGTGTCATGGGGTAATAATATTTTTGATAGGCAGTAATCATCACTGTGCCATCGTAATCAATTGCTTATGTACCGATAATTGGCCTTATCATTTAACTGCAACCTGTTTCGCACGCTAACATTATAAACGCCAATATTAAAACGATGCACTGCCGTTCGCAATTTTTCAAAATATCCATCTCAGTGGACTTGTAATCTTTGTGCCAGAATTCATTTGCCAAGAAAGAAGTGAGATTCGTGACGAAATTTCTGTGCCATGTCATAATCAACAGTTTAAAAACAACTGTCAAAAATGTCATCCCAATTAAAGATAGTAAACACCATATCCTGAAATAATATAATTTTCGACTGAAATTAATAACTCGCACAATATTTTACTACATACGTCAATGCAATATATGTGTATTGTATTATTTATTTTTTGTATTCTACAGCTATAAAAATAATCTCCATACTGATCTTCTAATAGGTGATAAAGATCCAAAGATAGAATCACCGCTGCAAAAAGCACATCAATTTTTGTATAGATTAGTGCAAAATCAATCACCATTTCATCCCCCTTATTTTCTACTATCCAAAAACCTGTGAGCCAAAAAAAAACCGTCACCCTTATTGAAAAATAATGATCCCGATGCAACCCCATATCGCGACGAATACGTACTGACGCTGTGCCGCATTTAACTACAGCCGTGGAGTAATTACGGTAATAGGTCTTCGATAATAACAGGTTTACATGACGTAATCGTTAGTCCTGTGATCAATAGCGATTATTTATTCTGATAGCGAAAATCATCATTAAACTTAAAACGCAGATGTTTCTAAATCTTTCAGTTGTCTGTTAGACGTAAAAGTTCAAAGCGTACCTTCATGACTTTTTTAATCTCACTTACAATGAAAGGGAATCGCGGCTCGAGATGCTGAAATAGATAGTAGCAAACGTCAATCTAAAGCCTTGGAAGTTACAATGTAATATAGGGATACGTCAAAGAAATAAAAGTCATTTACGACGTGTGATTTAAATCCGACTGTAAAAACTGAGATAATCATATTCTGAAATAATAAATTTTACACTGTAAAATAACTATGGATGATACAAAAATGTAAATACTACCTATCGTATCTGTTATCTAATTTATTCCTTATCTAGAATACCTGTATTTCTAATTGATAATAATACTCACCTACAAATCACCCGATATATGACAAACTTCCAAAAATTCAGTTGTCGTCGAACGTGTCACTGCCATTCGCGTATATTAATGCCCAATTAATCATCATATGATCCCGATTATTTGCGGCGGTCCAAAAGGCCAGGAGCTTTAAGAAAAAACGCGTCACCCTTATCGAGAAATGCTCATCGCTTAGCAACGCCATCTGTCAACAAACACACACTGCTCTCCCACGTTGGACACCATAATGACAGAGTGATTACAGTAAGGGTAGCGACATTATCTACCACTTAGAATTAATATTAATAAATGATACTTCTTTGATGAATTATACCTTTGTTCTGTTGCAGAAACTCATGAATATAGTTAAAATGCAGTTTTAAGCAGACGTTTATAAAATTTGCATTTCTGGCTTAATATTAAACCCGGAGAGATATGTGTCTACATCTTTTTCACCATGCATTAAAGTATGGTTCGAATATACTAGAAACAGAAATCAATAGAATTATCATTACAAATTAGTTGTATTCCTCTGTTCGTGTTCATTCATACAAGCATAGGTAACAACTGAATTGGGGAGATCAATGTAATTCGTTTTTGTAAGCAGAACAAAATATTTGTTGTATTCCTATATAATCATCTGGTATCAGTAACACTTTATGTATCCCTTATAGTATCGGAACCGACTTTTCGTAGCAATGTGAAGTATGACATTGCTGTACTCAATACCTAAAACAATTTATCGTGCTTGTTAATTGGCTTAATATTTTAATTACATAATATATGTATCTTGCAGAAAATTACACCAGTGAATGTCTCGAGGGACACGACACAGAAGCCTCCGGCACTTAAATGACACGGACGACTGGCTCTTATCATTACCAGCTGTAAACCAATACGCAAGTTCCTTCCGACGTCATTGTAAGAGACATTGGCCCAATTAGCGCTATAAGCAGCATCGGCAATGCCACCACTTTCCACGATGATTCCGTGGCACGTTGACGTGAATAACAACAATTGGACGAAGCAACCCGAGGTGTGGGCGATAAATATAAGACGTCTGATTAAGGAACCTTGAGTCTGTTATAATAATTATTGTTAATATCATACGTTAAACTGTCGATTAAGTTATTCGTCAAATGAGTATCGTTCCGTGAGTACTTTGAGAATCTTTTTTCAAAGTATTTAGAGAACGTCACTTTGAACATTTTTAATTTTCTTATTACGATACATAATAATTGAGGCTCTTACGAGAAGTGCTTGAAATCCTGCCATCGTCATCATTATACTTGATGTTAAAATTTGATATAGTATAATGAAGGTAAAGACACTCTGCACTGTTTCTGTGTAATCGATGAGAATCTTGTGCTGCTTTACACAGTCTTTGAATTTTATATACATTTCCTCAGAATCTTTCATGGAATGTAATTTATCTGTGATTGGCATTTCGTGCTTGTTATCTCTGTCGTAGATTAGTGTGAATCTGTGTTGCAGTATTTTGAATTGGCCAGCAGCGTGTATGTTAAGTATGCACAGAAAGATATCGAAGCAAAAGAAACAAATTCCGGCATGAATGAGCGATAGAGTCTATAGAGTTACGTTAATTAAAATTATTATTGATCTTGAGGATGACATTTTTAAAAAAAATCTAAATTCAACTACCTCGATGATAAAACAGATTTCAAAATAAGGCGTTGTTGTTACCGGTAAGTTTACCCATAGGGTGAACGGTAGGACTCTGTCTGATTCATTTTTTCCAATATTCTCTATAATCAGTTATTACTTAAGCATATCAGATATGTTACTCGCGTGAAAAAATATCAAAATCATATATGATATTTATCAAACTACTTACTTACCAATTATTGGTGTTAGCATGTAACTAACGACGGTTCCTTGGACAAAAAATATAAACGTGCACATCAATAGAACACCTTTTCTATCAATATCATCCAGTACACTCATCCCATAAGAATCGTAATCTCCCTGCCAAAATTTTTTCTGAGTAAATTCAATTAGCTGCATCACGACTTTACGTCGTAGCAAAAGGAAAAATATTTTCACTAATATAATAATCACTGGCATAATAGCGCACGCTGTGTACGTCGTAGCCTATAATGAAATTTTAAACTTCAATCGTGAACAGGTTCTTATCAATTTTGAAAAATGTAACTGCAAGGTGTGAGATAGCTCACATAAAAATTTCCCCAACAATAATAAAAATCGAGTCCTTCTATAAACACTGCAATAAATATGACTATTATCGTGTATGACAAAGCACAGTTCATTATCCATTGTTCATTATCATCTTTTGGCACCCAAATGCCAACTAGCTTCATGAAAAATCGTGTCAACTTAATCGAAAGGTATTTGTTCGCGTGTGACGCCATCGTGGAAGTTTAGATAGCTACTGGCACCTTAGATGTCCTGTCGTCACGCAACCATTAAATTAATGGCACGTAATGATACGTATGGCACGTCAAATTTGACACCTCCTCTAATCAATTGATATTCCTGACTGATATCAGACTTCTCTGGAGGGTCAGACAGTTTCCGCATGACTTTTTACAATCATTTCCTGTCATTTTCACCAGCAGTGAAGTTCTCTTTTACTTTATTCAGAAATATTTAACTTTTATGATGGCTTGACAGTGTACTTGGGATTGGTATGAATTTTACTGCTGGAAATTATATCAATTGTGATAATGGACAATATATAAATGAAATATATTGAGGAAATTATATAATACGTTAGAAACAGGTGCTGTGAGTAAATATCAGTATTTTTATACAAATTTGTGTATACTGTCTATCTACGGAGAGATAACCGGTGCTGTGCAGAGTTTTCATTGTTTAATTAATTAATTAATTAATCTCCCTCTTCGCTCACTTGACGCAGTACAGTAAAGTAGGACATTGCTGTGCTCAAGACCTAAAAATTTAATGATACTAACATTTTTGACTTTTTTTATATCTAATCAATTTTTTAAAATGTTTATTACCGATGCAAATGTTTCTAGGGACAATGGACAGAATTTTCCCACGCTTAGACTGCATGCTCTGTGGGATCTTAGGATTATCAGCGTTAATCCATCTCGTATGGCTTTCCCTTTTCCAGCGTAAGGAATCGAGTGCCAATTTGCATTGTACGCGCCGTCTGCTACTTCCAGACTTCGCATGATGACTTGATAACAGACCCAGGAGAACAAAAAGAATTGGCAGTTTATTGCGAGAAAATATTCGCAACATAGCAGCCATCTGTGAGTAGTCATATCTTTTACCTGTGAATCGTAAAAGTGAAATTAATCAGTTTGTTTGCAGAAATCGTATGTAAGCTATATGTGTGACGTTATCATAAATTAATTGGGCTGGAATTTGAAGTGATTAATGAATTAGAAAATTATGCTCTATCTTATTATTATTGATGGATCGATATTTACCGTAACTAATTGAAAACCTGTTAAACATATGAGCGAGGTCGAGCTTAAAGCTTGCGCTAGCATTATGTAGCAATACATGTCCTCCATTTGTTCAATCACGGAAATTAATATCAGATGACGTTTTATGTATTCCTTTAATTTTTCATAAATGATATACGTCAAGGCTACTTCGTCATTGACGTCTATTGCGACTTTTTCGGTATCTATTTCGCACAGTTTTCCTAAATTTATTTTCAAAATCTCTAATTGCCCAGCTGTGTATATGTTTGTTGTACAGAAAAATATTCCTACCGATGCCGTTGTCACCCCCACACTTACTGTTGCCAGACTCTGGCAATAAAGTTTCACGAGCTAATGACAATTGCCAAATTTTTACATAATTTTAATAATATAAATAATAAGGGAAGGTGTACCTGTACTGTGTAAACTATCTCGTAATACGGAGTTCTGCTATAGGGAATTACTTCTTGGGAAATCCATAACTTGAACGGTAGAGTTTTTTCAGTTACATTTTCGTCCGTCATATCTAAAATGTAATTGATTGTTATAGTCAATTAATACGTCCAAATGATTACGTATGATTTAAATTTGTATAATTCATGTGTATACGATAAAGGAGGATTTTTCACTGGGTCTCTAAAAATTCATAAAGCTTTTTTACTTATCATTAGACAGATTACACTGACCAAAAATGGGTCCACTAACGTAATGAACAACCATCAGTTGACTGATAGACAAAAATATAGCTATTATCCATAAACCGTGTCTGTTGCATTTATCTAGGACGACGGTAGCAACTGGATTTTTTCCAGATCTCCATAAATTTTCATTCATATATTTTGCCAGTTGAATTAGCTTTCTTCGATTTCTGGTCAAAATTATCATAGCTCCTAATGCTAAAGCAGTTGTTTCCGTACATGGCGTAGCGTTGGAAATTGCCTATGGTCGATGTAATATAAAATACTTTTTTAATCAAATACGTAAAACAGTTATTAACAATTAAATAACACGTGCACAGCTCTTACGTATAAATTTCCTAATGAATGATAAAAATCCAAACCCGTTACTATACCGGCTACTACACAAGTCATTGAGATGTATATAATAAGACCGATATAGATATATTCCTGGCATGGATTTTCAGTATGCCACATGCCGATAAATTTCATATACAGTCTTATTATTTTAATCGAAGTATAATCTTCCTCCATATTGAAGTAGTATATAGTATTTCAATGTGATAGCCGTGGCAATTGGCAGTAATTGTAAATGATATACAAATTTCGAATTCATCCGATATCTGATATATTCAATTTCATCTGCTCAAGGACTTAGCTAATTAAATAAAACGTAGAAGAATTGAGACTATTAATTAGTAATTAACTTCTTGTTGAAACAATTTTGCAAGTTTAATGAACCTACTCACGTACACCCGTATTTGTTGCGTGGAATAAAATTCAATTTTCTTTATCGCTCAAAATAATTCAATTATTATTTTATCTTATCACTATTAATTCGTCTGATTTTATATCACTCAAAATTCACGATACTCCTTGGCAGGATGACCAAAAGATATTAAATCGAATGACGTCCTCTTCTTGGATATACCAACTTTTTTCTCTCTACTCTCAGAAAATCATACCCTACATATGTAACTGTTATGCTAATGTTGCATAATATGTACGTCGGACTCGTCACACGTGACACTTCTTTGATCTGTCCAACCATGTTATTTCATATACGTATATTTAAACATCCTATAATAAATCCTTATTGGCATGGAGTTAGAGGTTCACTATTTTTTCTTCACTTTATGGATTTGTGAAATAGCCATCAGTCCAAAATTCTTGAGAGTGCAGGAAACATCGGTTGGCTAAAATACATCTAACGGTATGAATGAAGCTGAGCCTGCCTTCAAATATTGGGCGTTTAATGACAGTCATCATAAAGAGTTTGCAAAAATATCTTAAGTAGGATGCAAATATATTTGGAAGATCGATGTACGCCCAGAGAAGTGTATCAGTGAATGTAATTAAAAAAACAGGTAATCAAATTTTTTTTATATTACCCAACGCTTGTATTACATACTTGTTCTTGCGTATGTTCAAATTTATATTTGCGTCACAGGCAACACGATATATTTATTTCACTTGTTTGTCGCTCTCGCCTCTTTTTTTTTCGATCTGTCAAAAAATCACATCAACCTCGTGAGCCGACTACGTATTTCAGCCAGATCCAACTTACCTTGATCGATTAGATCAATTCGATCGTAAGTGGATAATCGTGATAGCTACAATTTTCATAATCAATCGACACAAGCAATAACAAATGGGATCGGTAGTGAAGGTATTTTATTGAGAAAATACATACAATTTATATCTTTGTAAGATCATTACATTTTCTAGCTTTGCAAGAGATTAATTCAACGTCACAAGTTTCATTAATCCTGGTTGGATCAATTATGAATTAATTAATATTAATAATAATAATAGTAGTGGTAGCAGCGGCAATAATAATAATTAAAATAATAATAGTAGATGCTAGCGTAAACTAATTTAACATATAAATTCCTCCAATCAACAAGTTTGCGACGTTGAACAATCGTCGTATTAATCGTCGACTTATTCTTAATGTCAATCTCAATTAAAACTATTCAATAGTTTGCATACGGATAAACACTTACGTATTCTTAAACGATAATCTATTATAGTAGGTAAGGTAGGTTGGGTTTAGCGATGTCAATACATACATTTGGTGTGTAATAAATATTTGCAATTAACATTTTCTTCTTTTTTCAAATAGATATATATTTATTTATTTATTTATGTATATGTATGTATGTATACTTCCTTACCTAATATGTTTCTATTATTTCATTGTTATTCGGATATAACGTTGTCTATCCATATAACACGTACATACGCAACCGAAGTAAAAAAGAAATGGATATAATACGTCCAATAGATACTAGCCTACCCAGCCACGAGTAATATGGACACAAATATATATCATTCGATGAAAAATCGAATAATAAATTGTATCGTATGAAATGTCACGTTACTTGCGGAATTATAATTAGCGACTGAAAATTGTGTAAATCAGGAAAATATATCGAAGCTTTTCCGTCATCGATATCATCGTTACGTAACGAGGACAATTATTTAATCTGTACGATGATGGACAATTCGAAGCTCTTTTATGGATTTATACTTAATCGATAAAGATCGATTATCGGATATAGGTCGATCGCTGAACTTTAATCAAATCTTGTACTTGATCGATGAAGGATCAATTCGATTTATAAAAATCGCAATAAATTACGTAACTAGGGAGAGGTATTTTGTAATCGTTCGAAATTGCATGATTTATGCGAATCGTGTTTAGGTACGTGATCTTTGAGTGTATTTTTTTTTCGTTTTTGAGGAACCCTTGAAAATAAACGAATGTTTTAACGTGTTCCACGTTGATCTTTGTAAACGATATGTTCAACGTTATTTAAACTTTTTTTTTTTCAAATTTCCATTCATTCGTTCGGACGAATTTGTTAAAAAAAAAAGACATTAAAAAAGTTCAATGACTTCGTACCGGTTGAAAAGCTCACCTAACATCCATTCACTTTCTATCGCATTGCCGTTTATGCCACGACCGCTTCAAATGTTATCGTCTTATGATTAAACAATATCAATTATGGGATTGTGTTATATACTGTTAAAAAATATAGTTTTATAATTTTATCAGTGCCGCACGTAGCTACTTTGAGAAGTATGTACTAGCAGTAGTGGGGTAAGGCCAAAGTTTTGTTCGGCTTCGTAGAATATCCTTTCGTGTTGCGGTAGGTACGGGTATGAAAGTTTAACACGAAGACACAAATTGCGTCACGACGTGCGAGAAGGCAAGTGATAAAAAATTGCATCCTAATCAATTTCCTCTTATCTCGTACGCTTCACAGAACCCGCCTATGGAATAAACTTCGTTCATTGGATTCGTAATGCAGCAAGATTACCGGTAATTATAATTAATTAATAAAAATTAATTATGACGAATTAAGTTATTCGTCAGACATGGTACAACGGATCGGAATTTGTTTTTTGTTTACACAAAATTAAATGATGGTTCAATGTTAGACGGATTACGATTACGACTTTTTATCAGTCATTATTATTATTATTATTATTTTTGTTTTGACGCGATTTACTTTGGTTTAACAAAACAGAGAATTTATTTGGGTAACGCGTCTGTATATCAATTTAATTTTTATCATTGTTTCAAATAATTATTAATTTTCATACGCAATCTCAGACAATCAAACTAATCTGCTCGGTGGTAATTAGTCGAAAGTTGTACTACGCGAATTAGTGTAACGTATAGCAAAGCAGTTTATTATCTAACGGTTTGTAATAGAGCTTTCATTTAAGAGATCATCATAGTCTTAACAATAATTAGATTGAGGTACGTTTACGTCGATATATACAGCACAGATTGTTACACGACAATTATCAATATTTATGACTTAACTTTGTTAATTTAAATATTGCGTCTTGTAATTTCTCATTGACAAAGATCAGTTGTCAGGTAGTCAAGCAAAAATCACTCGTTTACGCGAATCATATGATTATTGTATTTGCGCGGCAATCCTTTTTTTTGTCTTTCAGTAAAATCGTGATACATTATCTAATTATTGCGCCACGTTAAAACTACCAATGAATAGGTTGAAGAGTTTAGCTTTTGATATAAATTATAGGGACAGTGTAAGTAATCGATTGGACCGAGTCGTTGGATATTGGATTCCACGTTTTGTTATGTGCAAAAATAAAGAAATTAATGGACGTTAAATCTTTCGATGTTTACAGTCGCAATATCGTGCTTTCTTTCAGTCAGTGACACAGTGTATTAAGCTAAACAAACTGTTCTGATATATTGGTGATATACAGATTTTTCATAGTGATTTTTTGCAATTATTGCAAAAATTGCAATTTTGCTATTGGCTTATGACAGCAATGTGAAATATTTAACGTGCCAAATTGATCGCGTTATTTATTTATTTATCGTACGTTTAAGGAGATTGTTAAGGTTTCTTTTTTTTTTTAACACTGACAAAGATTAGCTGACGCGTCTTAAAGAATTTTAATTAATATTTGTCATTATACGCTTTGATCGTTTATATGCGGTACGTATGTATACACGTAATTAGGGAATTCTTTCATTTATCAATATTTCTGCACAACGCGCTATTCAAATTCGCACACACATCAGCCATATTAATTTCTAAAGGAAATTCTAAATTATTAATATCGTTAACAATGGCATTTAGCGCGGGCAGCGCTGGCAGTTTATCAACAAATAAGAAAAATGTTCAAGCCTTATGTAAACATGGTCGCTGGCAATATAGTAACAATTACTTTTTATCCTAATGAACTTTTTTATAATTATAAATACGCAGAAGCCCATAACGGTAATAAAAATTTCATTAACAATTACATTCAAATGTGGCCTATATGATAACCAATAGATAAGCGTTTGCTACGTTGGGATATACATACCGAATATTTTTTTTAAATTATTTTTCTATTATTTTCATTCATTTCTTTTTTTTTGCAATTTTTTCACTCGCACGCAGTATGGTTAGCTGCAACAAATTCCCATACGAAATTCGTTTTTTACGATGGATATAGTTACAGTATTTTTTTGCACCTATGGCATATAATGTATGTATATATGTATTTCATTGTTATATTATTCATATTCGTTCCTTGTATAAAAGCTTTAGGAAAATAATTATCTCATCAAGAGTACCTCTTTACCAAATTTCTGTTACGTTACGATAAGTTAAAAATTTTGCATTTTTGCAACAAGTGTAACAGTGGGTATTTACGCGCTGTGTTCAAAAAAATCGTCATCATGACGGATTGCGGGAATAAAATTTTGTCGCTGATTTTTTATGCAAGCTCGAATATATTTCGCATTAAAATCGCAGTAAAAAGAAGCGCCAATCCGTATCGCCTTGGTGTCGATTCGAACAACGATTTCACAGTGTATCCGCGAAAGCTTGAAAATCGTTCGAATTTCTTTTATCCAGGCAGGCGACACGGTGTCTTGTTGACAATGAAATTTCTGCACTCGGAGAAACCGTGAGAATTGTGAAGAGCAAATCTGGGATTGTCGCAAAAAAAAATTTGTCCTTCGCAATTGTGAGGCATCGAGGGTTGCCACTTTTTAAATGCTAATGAGACCGAGAGAGAGAGAGAGAGACAACGAATAAAAAATGTCTAACAATGGCTTTGAATTTATTTCAGCCGAAAAATGTAACCTTTCATACTTTTCAATCAAAAGCCCGGAACGACGTTTTTCAGGTCGGACAATGCATAATTTATTTTTAGTTAAATTTCCAAAAAAAAATACCTTATCATCGACACACGGTAAATGAAAATCTTATGAGAACAATTATTGTTCTGAATCATCAAAAAATACATATTGTAATTAACAATAACTATTCGTATCTCTGTAACAGACTGGCGTAAGTGAACCCTCTGTTTGATTAATGATAAGCCGTTAAAATTATAATTAAGTTTAATGCTAAGTGCACAGGTAATTATTTTTCATTATGTTTCAGAAAATCCAATCGGGACTTCAAATATCTTTTAATATTATCCATAATCAATAGTATTCGTTATATTAAGTAATTAACGCTCCCGTTATCATTACGATATTGTACAAGGGACGTGCGACGCGTTACGTACTCGATAAGAAAATATTCTAAATTTCAGCCGCAAGTGATAAAAATTAGCATAGTATTCGCAGAGGTAGTGTATCAGTAAAATGTGGGCGTAAGCAAAACGTAATCTCATGTAGTAAATGGAAAGAAAAAATTGGCTTTATTAAAATAAACAATACCACCAATTGGATGGTAAGTTCATCTGAAAATAAATCCTTTGATAGTCTAGGAGTATTTCATCGAATCCTCATCCTGATTATCAATCAATTACTGTATTACGTATATCTACTTGGATCGCATTGTAATTCATCCGCATGATATATATTCCCTTTTTTAAATATTATTTTTACAAATTCAATTACATATAACTATTCACTCTCTCGTTCAATCATTTATAAATTTTTCTCTCACACACAGCCAAACATACGTCCTGACTCCCTAAATTTCGTCTAATCGTAACTGCAAAATCTCTTTCTCTTTTGACAGCCCGTGTCATCGAAGCGTCAAATCTGGTGACTAGTGGAATCGTCGAGCAATTAATTTTCCACGATCGCGGAATACAGAAGAAAAGTTTTTCTTATTTTGCTTGAAAAAAAAAAGTGTATCCACTCTCTTATCACAAGCGTCATATCGTTATACTCCGGAGTCATTTGTACGTTATGTGCGTAACGTATGATAGTACAATAATATAACGTCATTAAACCTTAGCAAGAATAATTAATGTGTCTGTGTATACATAGTGAGTGTGTGTATAATTAATTACTAATTAAGGATCCTATTAATTAAGACCCTCGAGTCAACTATCAATCTTAGATAATGACTCCAATGCTTTTCCAATGAGTATAGTCATCATCGATCGTCATCATAATTATGATTAAACTGCGTCAAAATCATGAATTCCCTATAAATTCGTATCATTTATAGGTAACTTAATTTGATTAATCATCATAATCAAATTATGATAATTACTTCCGACCCGAGCAACAATCCAACGATCATACGCGACCAACAATATCTCGGAGCGGCTCTTAAACCCGTCTGGGTATTTTCGATCCTCGATTAAGAGGCGCACAGCTTATGAGGTCTTACTTGATTCCTGGAACTTTGTCAGATTGCTCTTAGACGCCGGTCTGATTAAATATGTAAGATACGTTGCTATCCTGATGTACCGGTGGACCGTGACAGGTTCTCCTTGTCGAGGAATTGTTATTATTCACGTAGTACGAGGACTTCCTCATGCTAGTGGAAGATGACATCATGGCTACCGTCTCGTAGTAGCGCAACTTTCCGCAGCATCTTCCGCTCTTGAGAATGGCCATAAAGCCACGTCGATATTTTTTATTGAAGAAAGCATAGAGTATCGGATTTATCGAGGAATTACTCGAGCCGAGCCACTGAGCTATCGGAGTTGCTATCTGCAAAATTTCCTCCTCCCAAACGGGCGTCTTGCCTCGCAATTTGATCCTCGCGAAAATAATGTAGAGCGGCAGCCAGGAGAGGACGAAAAGTATTACTACGACCACGAGCATCTTCACGACCTTGACCTTTGACTTCTGCTGTATCCTCTCCATCTGCGCGTCCTTCGTGTCCGTCGGAATGTGACGTCGCCATACTTTGATCCATATCAGGATGTAGCAGAGGGAGATCAGTATCATTGGTAAGACGTAACAGAGCATTAAATTTCCAATTAGGAAGAACAGGGTCTCGTTCTCCTGACGCGGCCATTTTTCCAAGCACAATTTTATATCCGGCTCGTCGGCGTAGATCGGCACCAGGTCGAAGTAGAGGAGCCAGGGTGAAGTTATGGTCAGGGCGGCGAACCAGATTGCCACGATCATCACTCTTGCTCGTCGCTTTGTTATTTGACACTTGAACGGCCACCAGATTGCCAGGAACCTGTGAATTGCATCAGAGTAATTAAAATATTGACACGTTTGATTTTAATTACATGGAGGTTGTAACATGTAAAAATAGAAAATACTCCGGCCTTTACTCTCTATTATCAATCCTGTATTTGAGTCACGCTTGGGAATTTATTTTAATTTTTAAATATTCTATGTATCCTTGGCGTTATAGTTCTATGCAAGTTTTCTCTATGGCCATAATTACCCTGCCTGTTATGCGTGTCTTATGGTGCTTGGAGATTATTGTATTTAGTATGCTGATTCTGTTTGCTCGGCACATGTAAACGAACGTTGGTTGGGCTTGGGAATATTGTTTCATTTTATTTTTGTAAGGCGCTCTGGCATATGTAGTAATGTACGTTCTCGATTTCGAAAGGAACGCACGTGTTATGCTCGACTAACCGCCAACTAGGATCAGGTCATGTACCTTACGTTTATATCAAAAGGTAATTGAACGTTTCGCGTGGTATTGAATTTTAAAAATATATTACATATGCGTACGCGAGATAGTACGGTGGGTATTTCTTAAAAATTGTGACCGCGAAATTGATCTGGGGTTTATTTATTTTTTCATAGTGCATACTTCGTCTCACATCACTTCCGCTTACTTTTATGCCAATTTCACTTTATACCGTCGTACGGTTTCTTATGTCATATCCGATGTCTTGGTTTGCGTTTCATTTCACTTTTTATATTGTATAGGCAATCAGCTGCTTATGTATATCTTTACTCGGTTTTATACTTTCGGGATGATGCTGAGTGCTTTTTTTTAATTTTTTGAGATAAATATTGGGACTTATATAGGGTGGCGGAGAAGCCCGCTGAAGCAGATGTAAAAAAATTCATGGAAGAGGGACAGACTGTATTTATTGCGAGTAAAGGACGGACGATGAGGATGCTGCGGAAATACAGAAACAGAAAAGCATAAAGAAGATATAAAAGGGAAGACAAATTTAATGGAAGGACTTCAGAGTTGAAATTTTGAAAAAATACGAGGCGCCTTAAAGCTCGTTTGAATTTTAAGGAATGAAATATTTTTGTAGAATGTTTCAGTATTTTCTTCTTTTTTTTTTCTTTTTTTTTCATCTAAACTTTCAGTTTTATACGTCTTTTACGATGTACTTGTTTTCCTTTGTCCAACGGCGTCCGGTTTATTGATTCCACTTTGCTAGGAACAAATTGTTCGCCTTGTAACCGTTGTGGAATTTCTATGGGACTGTATATATCTATAGATATGTACGCTATCACCCACAACCATTTATATAAGGGGTGTATACGGAATTTACGAAGGAGGGTATAATGCGTAATATGAAAGCGTATATATGCATATGGAATACCGTTGAATATAAATACAATTGGATTCGGCGGTGGATCTTAACGTTTTAATTAATTGGATAATCGGAAAATAAATTATTGATTAATTAAAAGTCTGATCTATATTCAATTGAATGTAAATTACATCAATGTATAGATACACGTAACGGACTATTATTGTATTCTGAAGCTCATGCTGAATACTTAATGGTAGATTCCGATACCTCTCACATTTGAATTTACAAATTTGCGAAATTCTCAAACAGATTCCCGGCCCTCCACCATTTAATCTTCTTAATTTCGTTTTTGGGTTATCCATCTATAACCTTCAAATTACTTTAAAATATGCGAACGTCCGATCGTTTCCCCAATTGGATTACAAATTGGATTTAATTGCCTCAGATTTTTTGTACACACTGTATATTATTGCGTGGGATAATAAACAGCTACGGGCTGTCTTTACGTATCCAAATTTTATTTATTTATATGGTAGAAAAATTAATGCAGCCACACCTTAAGATCGATCTCATTAATTAAAGTGTCAATTTCTTGGAATCCACATCTATATTCTTATCTTCTTGACAATTTAAAAATGCCCGAGCACTAGACTTACAGTGTATTGTAATTATACTGAATTACAAGTGACACGCATACGATTAATTATTGATCGATTTATCGAGGACAAATGCCACTTTTTTTTAAATATACAAATCTCAATTGATTCGCTTCCTTAGACTATTCATCTGTTTAATGAGTAACTACATCAATCTCAAAACCTTGGATCAATCGTGTAACCAACTGCTAATCTTTTTACTGTTGTCGGAATCAAAGAATCTAATGATAAATCAGGTAAACGAGTAGGAGATAAATCAGTCATTGTTCTTGGATGGTGCTCAATGATTTTGTAGTGTTATGTACCGAGACCAACCTTAATGCAAACGAATCCGCTATCGAACGTAATGTGACAAGGCCACAAAAAAGCTGTGCCAAAGAGCATAATGCAGTAACGTGTTCAAGGTTCTGAAGTTAGTGGGGTAAATGATGATAAATCTCAAGATGGTTTCAGCTGCAACTATAAAAGGATGTAGATGGGCAGTGGTTTAGTATCCAAGAGCGCCACTCTTGATTCACAATAAAGAGTTAACAAGCAGTAAAACGATAATGTATAAGCTGGTGAGTTTATAGAAATTTCTATATAAATGGTTATCAGTGTCTTTCGTTATTTAGTTTATTATTATTTTTTACAGATCATTCTTGCTTTTGCCATTGTGGCTATCAATGCTGCGCCTGCACCTGTACCACCTGCCACAATCTTAGGACCAGTGCTGCCACCGCAAACTGTACTCTTGGCACCGTCACCTGTGGTCAAGGTGGTTTCGGCACCTTTGATCTCACCGGTTCATCATGGCTTTTATCCGCATCCGGTCCATGCTTCTGGTCTTGCATATTATCCAATTTTACCACATTAACGTAGTCAGGTTATTATTGATTTACTTGGGTATAAAAGTTCACATTGATATGGCTTTTCCTCGTTCCCATTTATTTTAAATAAACTTTTTTAACTGTGTGTAACTTTGAGAAATTTTTTTCTCTTTACGTGCCAAATAAGTATGCTTTCGTTGATGAAATTGAAATTTATTTTCGGTTAGCTGGCAAGACTCGAAAACAAGGATAATGAACGATAATGATTATGCCGGCACTGTGAAAAGCTCTGAATAATAAATATCGCATATAACGAAAAGTATGTAAACGAATTTTGTTTGTAAAAAAGAATTTTCGTGAAAAATTCTAAAGAATTTATTAAATTGGAAATGTAAATCGTGCTTCGAGAGAAGAAAAAGAATCTCTCGTATATTTTTAAATGCCTCGGAACTCCTAATGATACAAATTTTCATAATGAAGCATCATGAATTCACAAGTTACGCGAAGCTGATACATAATCGAGTCCTTAAAAATGTCAACTAATTAAATTATCAATTAAAAATTAATGCAGGGTAGGGTGAATCAGAGCTCAATGAGACTTCTCGAATTACAATAAAAATTTTATTAAAATTCCGTGTAATTGAAGGGGGCTAGAGGGAAGAACGATGATCAGGTTGATGATTCAATAATGGGACAATTTTGTGATGGCATACAAAAGTAGAAATAAAACACGAAAGTTCGTATGGCCGCATGATGATGTCTCTCTAACGAGGAATGATGTTAAACTTTTTTTTTGGTCTGTCTTCGTGGAAGACAGGTTGTTGCGCAGTCCTGGGAAAGGGGGGTCTCAAGTTCTTTTTGATCCATACGAGACTGCCTAATGATGTCCAACGAAAGCATGACCGTTCACCACGGTTCTGGTGATGATGGGAACAGTGTGGACGACAGGGGCAACGGGTTGAGCAATGACATGTGTAGCAACATGTGCGGGTGCAATACTGATTACGTTAGGAGCGTGGATTGGTCCATATCCATGGCTAATCGGTATACCGGTCAGACCTCCAGGAGCAGCAACAGCGACGGCCAGAATGGCGGCGAGAACAGCCTGTACCACAATTGAAAAAAATCGTTTAGAAATTTTATAAAGATTGGAGTTTAAATCGAGTGTTTTGGTAGCATTTGTTTCTGTCCGACTCGAGTGTTGTTTACAAGAGAGATGGATGGACAATGCTGAGCAGCTTTGTGACTGTTCAAGAGAGCACGTGGGCAAGTTGTGCGTCAGTGTGGATTTACTTTTTCAAAAATTTCAAACTGCATTCCGTTTTGCTGTGTTACAAGCTGAGGAATTGCCATTTAAACTATGGGCTTGGTGTTGGCTAACAATGTGCATGCTTCAGTGATTTTACCTAGACTTTTGTGACCCGAGTTCGGAGAACGTTTAAGTGAATGTGAAGGCACGATTGTACAGTTCATTCTAATAGAATGGAATGTTTTTATGAAATTTTGACGTTTCGAATATTTCTTTTGATCGGAGGGTGACTAATTTCAGGTGAATGTTTGTAGCAGATGAATTTTAGATCTGTGACTAATTTCACGAAATATTTTATAGATTGTGATCTTGAGGAATGAGACATTTTATGAGTTTCTTATAAGTTTGTGAGTCTGATTCAAATACTGTATTGAGATTTTGAAAATTTGCAAATTGTATTTTTCTTGTGTGAAATAATATTTTAATGATTATTTAATGTGGTTTGTCGTCTTACCAACTTGAACATGTTGAATAGATTGATGTAGTTTACTGCTTGGAGGTGAGTAAGCTTATGCTATCACTGTGCGAAGCCGGGATTTTATAGCAATTCTTAAATTAAAAAATCGAATCCCAACCACATAAGTAAATTTGGTCACGTGGGCCAATGAACTGCATGACGACGTAATGCGAATAGTTGAGTCAGCCGGTTTTCTTATGGTGGGAGTTTCAATGACCAATAATTTGCAAGCCCCTGTGCAAGCCTGGATTAGCCAGCCAATCAACAACCCTGACAATTGAACTGTAACGTATTTCGCAATATTTGAAACTTTTAACCCCTTGGATCTTGAAAAAAATGTTGTTGGGAAACTTACTGACGAAACTAATAGAGATATGGCATAATGTCTTGAAAATTGGCAGACATTTTTTTCATTCTTATAATCATTCACGCCTATACGATACCTTTTAGAAATAGCCTATATCATCTTTCGTATTTTTCAGTCACAATGAGATCAGACTATTTTTAAAGAAGTTCAATCTATTCGACTGTATGCAAAATTGCCTAATACATTATCCTAGAATCTTTTTAATTTTGGAACTTTCCTTTTTGCAATATCTTATATCCAATGAGTAATTTTGCATCCAATTTCAGTTTCTTTGATGATGATCACTTTCGATTGACTATATCAATCAAGCTCCAACTATTTTCAATTATAATTTCAATAAATCAAAATCGTCATATGGTACCGACCATCTGAATTACACTGCGCACTCAATTTCTGTTAATCTTTAGATATCACAACTGCTAACAATAGTACCAATACAGTAACAAAGTATATAAGAAGTTAACTGTACCAATTTACTTGAATCCCCCATACAAATATTCACTATATGAATAAGTATTATGTACCGAATATTAAATTATTAGTGCCATTAGACCGATAGATACATTTTAACATTTTTTGCCAATTGGATAACCTGATACTCTATTTTGTAAGTAAGAATTCATCACTCAGGTTAACCCCTAATAAAAATTGAGTAATCATCATCAATCAAAGATCATGTAAACAGCCAATACATATGTATACAAAATGTATTGTCAAAATTCGCCCCCCTTCTGTCAAAATTTCAATAGACGTTAATACATCCAATTCATAATATCGATCCATGATACCTTAGCGTCATTAGCTGTTCCACAAAAGATAATCGAACAATAAAGAATTAAAATAAGAAGTGATACTTGAGTCAAACGACAATTCATTCGTCTAATGATTCATTGAAAGTATCGCTTCTCTTAGACATCAAAGAAAAATAAATTATTTTTCAACCAAGAGGTCCTGTCGGGATCTTATAGAAAATAGCTTTAAGTAAATTCACTCTAAATCGCTGATATCGTTCAGCGTGAGTTCGCTTGATCTCTGCCCATTTCATTCTGTAACACAAGACATTGCAGCCTTATGGCCCGAAAAACTATTTCACTATGTAAATTCTATGTCTCTCTTTCTCCACAGTGATCTGCAGGTTTATCTCATTGTCAGTCCTAAGAATTTAGGGAAGCTTAGGACTCCAGATCGCAGCATTCCTCGAGTATTCTCAAGTGTTCGATAAGTTTTACATTCCAAAAGCCTATTCCTATTCGCCTCATTCGATTAGGTTGGATGGAACTTTGGTCTTTCACTTTTATCACATACAGCAGCGTTATCAAGTTTTTGATTAGTGACATTTTTAATTTTTATTTTATTTTTCCAGAGGCCTTAACCATTTTACTCGTGAACTTCTCTTGATTTCACTCTTTGATCATCTCTTACCAGGAAATAGTACCAGACTCATAGTACACATATCTGTAGCAGATCGATACAGTTGATATATGGTACTGATTGGTGATACAATGGAGATCTTAATATTTCATTCTGTACGTTCTTAGAAGATCTTCGTCATAGTTTTAGTCATAAGCAGCTATGGTTTTTTTTGTATCCATCAATCATTGGTTTGTTAAGACTCATCTTTGGTAAAACACAATGACTTGGATTTTAGTGGAGTGTTCAGTGAAGTATAAGATAGGTTTTTGTAAATTCACTTACTTTCCCTACCTGTCTGGGTAAATTAATGTTCTTAATGGGATTTCAAATAGCTTTTTTCTTAAATTGAAAAAAAAAGACATTTCTTATCTGCTGCATATACATTTAGTTGATAGCGGTGTGTACTTTGAGTTCAGGCTGGAGTATTTTCTTTTTATACATTTGTATTATTATCAGGAACACCTACCTGTCTAACGAAACTGCAACAAGACTGTATACAGAGGCAGCTACTGAAACACCCTGTATATATGGAACGGTTTTGCACATAAACCATCCCAGGATCCATGCTGAAACAGAGAAGACTCTTTAGTAATGTAATAAGTGTGTAAGGAATCCAAATTATATTAGCTACTCCATTATTATATAATTACTCCAGCATCATTAGATTGACAATTATACGTTTACTGGGAAATGATAATTACTCATGATTAATGATTTAATTTAAATGAAAAATATCAGCATGGTACAAGCTAGACAAATATATTGGTAATTAATACAAGCAAAATAATATCGTTGTCATACAAGATTGATGGGAAATACTAAATTTCTAAGTAATGGAAAAAATGAAACTAGAAACTGTGAATTTTTAATGAATGAATCTTCAATTTCATTCCTCAAGAAATATTTCTACTCGTAAAATCTACTCCGAGTGTTCGATTGATCTTATTTTTTTTTCAAATTTTCAAAGGGTACACGACCTGCTTTAAATTCATGTATCACGCATTTCTCTTTTCATATCTGATACACATGGAAGTACATATTTCTCCATATTGGTTTGGGTCGTGACCTTTGAAACTTATCGTACTGCCTATACACGAATTGCATATATATATATTTATTGTTTGATTCATTTTATCTCCGTTACCGACTACGAAGGATTGTGTGAAGTGAAGGGCACTTGCTGCATAGAAAGGTAATCTCAATCAGCGATCGAGCGTTAAGTGGGTAATTATGCGACCGAATACGTAATCCGGACTTTCCTAAGAAGTCTGGAACTCCTGTGGGATGCATACATCGTTATATCTTGAATCATAGTTGTAGATATACGAATAACGTTAAGACTCCAGCACTTTGCTGGGCATTAAACGCGTATGGATTAGACGTATTAAATTATAAGAAAAATAAAGTCAATTTATAAAAAGTGTTATAACATATAAATATCGTTGCTAAATGATCCATAGTAAAAAAAAATGTGCCACGATCGAGGATAAATTATTTCAGCAGATAATAATTCTGGATCGTTGATCTAATCCTATATGAGTTATATCGATTGGTTATTTCGAAAGAGCGAAACATCATAAATAATCGAGAATTTTTTAAAATATCTTTCGATCCCATGATATTACGAATCTCGTTTTTATCAGATTTGTAAAATAAATACGTATATTCGTATCGATTAAGGTCACCAAAGACTGATCAATAACCTTGACAATATTATCGGAAAGGTGCCATAATCTCGACTAAGATTAAATCTTGGCACATATAAATGAGATGATTTTCATGTAAGACATTTTTCTAATATCAGACCAGTCGAGAGTTTATGAAAAAAAGTATTGATAAAAAATGCAATCGATATCATCGACACGTATCGATCGATCGATAAGATTGAGTGCCTCTGGAATATTACGTTTGGCCGTATCCTTTATACGTGGAGCCGAAGTATATTGATTTCGAAAGTATATCCGATGGTCCATGGAGCCTGGAAAAACGATCTAATTCTAATTGGACAGTTACATTGGCACGTGTGGGTGTTCGGAGAATATATGAGTACCCTTGTGTTACTTGCACTGGGGCCATATGTTATCGACTATTTCCACCCTATATAACCTACAACGCTTTTCATATTCACATTGTCGAATATCTCAATTCTATATATAATTTTTAATTATATATGTACATACCTATATATAACTTGATAAAGCAAGAAACATTATCACGGTCTTATGAAATGGCCATTACTTCAATAAACTCGTTAAGTACTCTTGTTGTTTTGCCTTTAGGCTAAAATGGTGCAGAACTGCCCAGACTCCCGGTAGGATTAATCTGCAGATGTCTAGAGGACGTAGTGAGAGTTAAGAGAATTAAAAAAAATCGTATGTAAAAAAAGAAATAAAGTGAAGGAAAACAATGAAATATATAAAGGAATTAGGTAGCAGTCTGGATAGGTGTATGAAGTGATTTGACAAAATAAATAATTCCAATTATTTCTATCCTCGAAAGATTTGCAATATGCAAAATTTTCAGCAGTTAAAAGACACGAGGTTGTGTAAGGTTTTAAACGAGTTTCGTTTAAGTACAATTATCCTATTATATAAATACCTGAGCAATATTTAAGTATCGTTATGATACTAGTAGTTCAAGTATCCAACCCAACCTGTACAATTACGAGATTTCTTAAAGCGATACCGAGGGAATAGCATTGTAATTTAATGACAAGGTATAAAAGTGTTTATCAAGTTTCTACAATCGTCTACTGTGCCAATTAATTACGGGTATAGAAATCAATGAGTGGTAGGTCAGTAACAAAATGGCGTTTATGTGGTACCTCGACGCTCCTTGTCACGTGCGAAGAGATAATCGTAAAGGCCATGGTGGTGCCATAGCGCACCGAAGAGGTAGGATTTACGTAATTGTTCAGTGACGTAATAGCAATGCCATTTTCGGCCGTATTTCCTTCTGCACACTCCCACATTACCTTTTGCATAAATACAAAGAGAAAAAGATTTGATTGAAAAATTATTTTAAAATATATTAATCTACATAACCAACATATATGCATCTATATATCGTACGGTATAAATAATTCTGATACGTGATAATATAATTGAATTATTTTCAGCAGATCATTGAGATCCTTTACTGTTTCATCCGCATCGGCTTTCTCCATGGCCATTTTCAAATTCACCGGAAGTACATTACACCAGGACCTTGCCCGAGCTCGTATCTTGCATATGTAGATTTTTATGTACGTCCCGGATCATACATACTGCAGCATACTTTCGTTGCAGTGGTTTTTAGTATTTCAGTGTCCCGGATCCAGGGAAACTTTTAAGGAAGCAGTCAAGTTAGGCGAACCGTGAATTACATGTAGATTCCCTTTGAAGCGAACGATGTGCGTTATGATACGTGGCTGATATAACGTTATGTATATTCAAAAGATATATATTTAATGAGAAAAGTATAGGCACTCTTAAAATTGCCTATGCGACCTATGTTATATTTTAGCAACATACCATTTACCGCGGCTGAGTATATGTCATTATTTTACCGCATTGACTGTACCCATTAACACTTTACGAGAATATATTTTGAAATCCCGTAGAAAAAAAACTTGCCATATAAACCTTATAAAGCCCAAGACTCCGAGTCCTTACTCGTGGCTCGATTGAAAGCTGGATTAATTTTTTTTCAAAAGTACGTATTTAAAGGAGGGTTAAGGACGATCCACAAAATCGTACCCAAATTTATCGAACTTTTTCAGGTCTCGTTCTTCGTGAATATTTTATTTGTAGTCGAAAAAGTAGAGGGACGATGGAATAGGATGAAATTGCCTGTAGAATTAATGAGAAAATTTGTAATATCGATTATTCAATGCAAGCAGTGTTATTGTCATTTAAAAAATTGCATCCCTTTAACTGATAATGTTTTTCAGCTAGGTTCTTTCTGTCTTGTAACTTTGAAACAATCGCTATTATCCGCACGAAGTTATCTCACCAATTTTATTATCCCGTATCTGTTGGTACAGCAATATAATCTCGTACGACCGCAGAGCATTGCGCAACGCACGCAATTCACGTTTCACGCATACCGTATGACTGTTGCCGAGTTAGATCGATATATAGATATAGGTTGTAAAGACAAAGTTCAGGACCAGTTTAATAGATAAATACGCAGAGATAATCCCATAACCAGTCTTATGTGGTATTTGAATAATTTCAGTAACACGAATCATATTGTACAACGTAAACTTGAAAGGTGACCGACGCTTTTAATTATTGATAAAGTCATTAAAATTTTCAAATTGACGTAATACCGTGTCGGTTATCTATTCGTGTCAGTCGTACGCAGACAGAATATTATAGAAACGTTACGGTACATTTGAATAATCATAAAGGATGACGGGCCTTGAAAATTGCGACGCAGGTCGATTCTCAATATTTTACAACGATAACCTGATATATTTACGTGTAATTATAGAAAAAAAATTTTATTCGCTATACCCATATTAACCCTTTACTGATAAGAGCTGGGTATATCGAGGTACTCTATTGGGTCCCATACAATATCCTTACCTCAAAGGATCAAGGGATACGACACGATATATACAGGTCTACTGTAACTCGGTTATTTATGAGTTTAAAGTAAAAAATATGAAAATCTAATTATAAATCTCTGAAAAAGAAATGTTTTCTTGTAACCCTTCCGTGATATAAAAAGTCTTTTATCCAACCTGTACGTCATGATTAAAAACCCAAAACCCGTCTCAAATCCCTTTCCCAGGGTTATTTCAGATTTAGTGCTAAAAGGTTTCATACGAAACGATGTATACTCTACATATATGCAAGATAGCATCGTAGCTAAAGTTCTTGGTGAAGTCATGCAAATTTTTTTCGATATGACAACTTTTTGTCTTGAGATACAAAGGGTTGCCAACAAAGAGTTATAAAAAAAAATACCAAGTCGAAGCGCAACTCTTGTCAGTGGCGCAAGGTTACCCTAATGCACTTGCCACACTGCAAACTGCAACCCGAGCAGTATCATATGAGAACATTACGGCAGCCTTGAAAATGACGCCCAAGTAAATGATCCTTCACATAGCAAAACCCAAGGGCGACTTTCACAATGGATACCCCGGAAATCGTCCCCATCTACAAGTCTTATCAATAATGCAGCTTCGCACGAAGGCAGCTACAAACAGACCAGACTTTGCTATTTCGCATCAGCACTTTCGCGAATCGTCAACCTTCGATCAGACATGCCGTTTCCGGTTGGTATCAGATTTTACGGTCCTATTCATAACGCCTAGGGATGCGATTGGCTATAGAAAAATTCCATCAGCCAACAGGAAATAATAAGATACGCGAATTTCAGCATTCGCCAATATGCTTGTCGCTTTGGTACCATAGCCGAAGGAGATAGCACCTTATACGAGACGTGTTATTTTGGCACTGATTATATCGATGCTTCAGGATACACCGGTATCGTGTATCGTGTGTGTATATGCACGTGTCATAAATGCCATTATGCTTCCCAGAATGAATTCATCGACCTTGACCGTGAACCTGGTTATATTCGACAAAGTGAAAACATCATTGTAAGGGAAGCTGCTAGATAAGAGTTATAGAATGGGGTGGATATTTGAAATTCGCCTCTGTCTGGTCAGGATATTCACTGCGTAGGATAAAGAAAACTACCCTTAGAATGTCGCTGGCGTTCTCTGCATTCGTAATCAGTATTCTCTGTACTTGCGCATTCTACGTACAAAGTTAAGCAAAGTTATTGCATTTGCATGGGACGGCGAAACGATTCATGAGGATGCTCGGAATTTTTGACATTCTTCATTTTTCACCCGTTGACCATTTTTAAAAGACGTTTGACGTCGTCGTTAGGTATCACAGACAATTGTTCTAGGTGAATTTCTTTTTTTTTAATCGCTACGAGTTCACGACCTTGTCTCGTGAAATTTGCGGATAACAAAAAAGATTTTAATTAATCCACAAAGAAATTTATCGGGAAAGTTTATTTATTACCTGGAATCTGTAAATCTACCTGAATTTCACATTAAACGCGAATTACACTGTATACGTGCTTGACGTAAATCCACTTCGAATAAAAGCACAGCTTTGTCTTTATGTACTACAGCCTACGAGTATGTCTTTTTATATATAGATATATAGTATGCAGGTACTCATAAGAATTGCATTTAACGTCGCGATGCACGTGGGACGCTATGCGTCTTATCACTTGTCATCTTGCAATCGCTTGGTAACTACGTGGGTTTATGATTGACGTAAGTAATGTATCAGTTTAGAATATTATCAAGTGACACTGTTCACCAGGCAGAAATTTCTTTGAGGTACTTCGTGATAATTTTCAGTTGATAAGAAACGAGTTTTGCATTGAAAATCAATACGAATGCAAAATGACATCGAGCGAGACGGTTTTTTGTAATTTCAGGTGTTACGTCAAACTCAATTTTCTGTATAATTTTTATAATTATATCTACACACCCCCAAATCCCTCAAAAAAGCTTGAGACTCAGTTGTAACAATGTCAAATCCTTTGTTGAGAAACTCCTTCAAATTTACTCACCCACAATTTCATAATATACTGGTTGATATAATTTCCAAAAATTTGGAAATACATGAATCCAAAATTTAACGTCAGACATTTTTTTTTGTTTCAGAATCTAATAGCATCACAATTAGCATTATCTTGCTACTTTGAGAAATGGATAAGGGCGCGAGATAACAATGATATTACCATATCGAGAAGAGGATAACGTCGTAAGTACGCAGCTCTTGATCTGTACGTTCAAGTGAGAGCTGAGTAACGTTTGATAAGGACTGTCGGTAAGGTAGGGATCTGCAGATTATTTTATGCGTATAATTTAATAAGTTTCACGTATTTCAATCTCATCAGCCATAATTCTTTATTTTCAAAGAAATCGCTAAAAATTGGAATTCGTCCTAAAATTATATATTTCGGAACTATCAGATGTAATCAGAAAATAGGACATTGGATTACGGTGGGTCTTAACTATTTGAAGATATCCTACTCGTAGCTTCAATCCTCAGACGGCAAATGAGGCTGGGGGTGAATAAAAAAAAAAGGTCAAATTTATGGTATCACCCACGACAATCAATTGCTCCAGATCTTTTATCCGGGAATCGACGATTTCTTAAAATTCAATATAGGCTTTACCGTGCTGATCGAAATAAAGGCGTAATACGTAATGAAAGCTTGAGGAATTTGACCTAAATAGAAACTAAGAGTCCCGGTAACCTAATTAAAGGACCCGGTGACTTACTTGCTCGTAATCCTAACACTGGAATGGAACGCACTTCCCTAGGGATCTCTTGCCCTCTTTACCCCTTCAACCCTCTCCTACGTGTGTCTCCCCTCCAGATTAAATTCTCTCAATAACCCATCGCTGGCTAAAGTACTTTAAAGGATTCGTATCAGTAAATTTGGTATACCTCCTCCATAATTGAACAAATTGGTTTGTTCGATAACGCAATCGTCTTTGCGTTATCGAACATTTCAAAAAAATCATTTTGACGATGTTTCAGGAAAAATATGAGGGCGTAGTTCGCCGATGGTTTTATTTGCAAAATTTATATATTTAAAATTAATAAAATTTAGAAAATACTTTTACAATGTGTCACGTGATTTTTCGATTCACGGTCACAAGGCGACACAAGACTCGATACCGATAACGTTCTCGTTCTCTGGTTTCCCTTCGGGTCGCCACTCTGATCAGAAGCTACGCTCTCGGGTTGATTCGTACAGTTACGCCATTGCTCTCGGAAGATTTTATTATTGTTCAGTTGAAGTCGAGGTGCTCGAATCTGCCAGAGAGACAGTCTCGAAGTACCGAGTTATCCGGCAGAGGACACGACCCGACGGAGACGTCTCCACGGACCGGCAGAAGCCCGGGTGAGATGCTGGCGCCCCACTGGAGATGGGCAAAGTTCTGTAAAGCGGGTGGAGATTTAGTTTTAATACGGTTAACGACAGAGGGGGAATCCCCTGACCCGAGTTAAGGATGTGGTGCCCAGATGTCGCCCTGGGGAAGCGACCGTGGTGGATCTCCAAGAGTCACATGCCGATTCGCTATGAAACGCTCTCGATTTAGTTTAAAGGGACGAATCGAGGGAAATGATAAGCGTTATCGGTCATAAGGATCTCGACCAATCGGAATGATTAGTTTTCGAATTTGACTATTGCCAATCGACAGCTTTAACGCAGTCTGTCTTGGGGCACCGGTCACGGTGCCCGGAGACGCCTCGCGCTCCCAGATTAGTTGTTGATTGTTTTTCTAGCCGTGTTCCCTCGCTTGTGTAGTTTTCGCGTTGCTCTCGCAATATCCAGAAAATCCTATAGATTTTCTCCGCGCGTTTCGGAAGTGCAGTGTTGTGCCAAAGTGCAGGGCCTACCCCAGTGTCTCCCGGATGCAGTTCTCGGCCTTCGTGGATCAGCTGCACCAGCTCCGGTGAGTTCCAAGTTTATTAATTGGTGAAGGGATTTCGATTTTATAGCGATTGGGTTTGCTACGTTCTAGATCCCCTGCTCTCTGTATCTAGCACTATTTGCCCGATTCTTACTCCGATCTTCTCTAGCTCAACCCAGCAGCCTGACCGGCCGCGTATTTCCGTAACCGTCCGCTCGCGTTAGTGCGTCCAGTTGCGTTTGCTGATTTTACGCGACCCCAAAGATCAGCAGCTGCGGTTGCGTTTCTGGATTTTACGCGTCCCCAAAATTCTGCAGGATCAGTTTAGTCCTCTTTTCTTGACAGCTCCGTCAGAGCTCTCGTTTTGGCGGAGTTGGGTCTGTTCCACCCCAACTCCCAGGTCGTACCGCCGGCTCGTCAGTTCCCGGTGAAAAAAGAATTAGTTGGCGTCCGCCTGGCTTGCGGATGCTTGAGCGAAAGGCCGAAGGTAACGTAGGTTAGTTCTCGGATTTTTCGTTATCGGTATCGAGTTAAGAAAATACATTACAATGTATATTCGTATACTGTATCTCTTACAAGTTCGTAAAAGTACCACTTATGCTTATTGAAAAATTCTCATATGATTTCCATATAGTATATAATGAATATGCCCATATAGATATATACATTAATAAATTTGCGTTTTCTAGGGCGCGGGTAATGTGTTTAATGATTTTGTATACGTAATAGTTACTCTTCAGGATTTCCATTTTCAACATAATGCTCGACCTTGAACGTGGCATGTGCTGTGTGTTCAGAATGCGATAGCTTCGTTACTCCAACATGCACGGTACCAGTCGACGAAGGCTGTCAAGGCAAAGCTGCCAATCTAGGCATGTATGATGCAAGGGTAGCCTAATGGCCTTAGGTTATACACCCTAGACACCCATTAGCATGTCTTTATAACGCATTTACATGCACCGTTGGTATCAGTGATTTTGCAGCATAAAGGATTCGCAGAAGACAAACTTTCCATTGTAGGCAATTTTCGAGGTGATACCGTATTGTCAATGAAATGTGTGAAAGGGAACTGCCAGATGGATAATATACCGAAGGACTGGGAAAAGGGTCTAAGAATATATGGAGAAAAGTATTGTCGACCTCTATAAGGGTTTATGGTCCATGATAAATATTGAAAAAAGATTTTGTTGAATCAGGATGATCGAATGCTGCATGTTTGAGAATTTTTATAAATTTTTTATATATTGTTTTACCAAGGGTGAAATTTTAGTAGAGTTTTCTTTGCCAATTCTTAAGGGTTTGTTATGCTTTTAGGCGAATAAGGTGTTCGATACTATCTGACTAGTAACTTTGGTAATATGTATATTTTGAAAATATTTTTTCATTCAATGTAACGTGTATTTATATACATGCTGTATTTGTGGTTACCTATCACGTTTGATGGATTGCATGCTCGATTGAATTTCTCGGTGAATAAATGTTCAATTGAAAGAAATGAAAATTATTTTCCATCCCGGCGACTCTTTTTTTTGGCTCAGTGCTTTTGTTTCTTCGTGCATCAATATCCCTGTCTTTCCGGAAGGGTGAAGAAAATGGGGGAGATTATTCGCATTGGCAGGGTAGAAAAAACGGTAGGCGTTAGTCTGGCAGCAGGAACCTTTAGGGTATATGGGACCAGGTTACTGCATCATGTATTTAGGTCAACCGCAATATTCTGTTCTCTTCTGTTTTAAGCCTGCCTTCGTCGAGATAATGCCTGATATTGTCTGGGACTCTGTAAGGGTAACCAACCCTTATCCGCGATAAGGTGGTTCGCAGTATTACAGAGCAGGGGTTGCTTCTTGAAAAGTTGGTAAACCAGAAGTGGGATGAAGATCAAGGGGTGATATACCTTGACAGATCAAGATCCAAGATTAAAGGGGAAACCAAAGAAAAAAAAATATATAGGGTAGCTATCTCATTCTGTATCCTTTTCTTTGGTAGAATTATAGCCATGCGCCAATTTAATTCATGAATCTTAAAAGTTATGACGTTAATTGATGAATCCTGATTTATTAAATATTTAAAAAATTCACAGGGTGACTCACCCTCATAAATATACATGCAACAGGGGTGATATTTCTTCCGCGAACTGAATTTTCAGTAATTTTCTTACTCACTCCATTCCATCTCCGCCTACCCATCCTATTATCAGATATTTGCTGCATTCAATATATCTATGGATATTTTTGAATGATCGTCAAACACGAATGCCGCCTGGAAATTATTGTGACTTAACGACGATCCACGTTATTTCCGTTTTTATTTATTACCTTTTTTTTTATCTGTCAACCCTCCAGAATTTCGTATTTTTACTGTCATGCCAGCTGGGTTCTTTATACGAGGAAGAATCAAGAACAGTTTTTACAGACTGATAACGTAAGATGATTAAGATGACTTTGCCTAAAGTTGGCCCTGAAAATCTTTGTTCAGATTTATTATACACGGCACGATTCAGCCTCTTTGGTCCCAGCGTATCAGTTGGGTTACGTATTTCTTAATTCGGTTTTTTAAAATTTAAAAGCCAGTTTTCAAAGTATTTTAGCTATTTTTATTTTACATAATTTAGTTTTTTGAAGTGTCACTGTTAATGTAGCGAAGAGAAATTATGGTAACTTTGTAAATATAGAAGGTGCTGTAAATAAATGAAATTGTTAAAAATGCCTGTTTTCACAGACGATGGTAGCACAGTGATTAGAAAGGTGGAAATTGGAAATAGGACGTTTTTCGAGTCGTTGAATACGAATCTGAACTCAATTCACTTAAGTCTTTCGTATTGGATTCGCTATTTTGAATATCTGAACACTAAGTTCAAATTCGTAATCAGCGACCCAAGACTATCAAATTTCAAGTAAGTCGTGCAGAAGGAAAAATTTATGTTTCAAAAGATTAACAGTCATTGAGGTAATTTGAAAAAAATCTCAATCCGGTACATCACATTCTATGGATTTTGTTTTTAATAAGATAATCATTTTATAGATATCAATTATTTTCAGTAAAATTTACGTCTGTCACTACAATATTTATGGCTGATCTAACGAAGATGGTTCGCTGGTGTGATATAGCAAGTTTTTTAAAATTTATCACATCGAGGGTTGTCTTTAACTTATGTAGGGAATAGATGCGAGTTAATTTTATAACAGACTATAGTCCACTGGGTGGCAGAGAATAAACTTATCACAGGTAAGTATTAAAGTTACTGGACACGGCACATGACAAGTGCGAAGGTCCTACTGCTCCCGAGAGAGCAATTTCACCCTTGAGAGAGTAGGCAGAAAGAGAGAGAGAGAGAGGGGGGGGGGGGAGAGTAAGATTAGAGTATTTTGAAAAAGTATGAAAATAAATTTTGTTATCAATAATTTCATAAATGTTCAATTATTATATCTATACCGTACGATATTCTGTATTCTCAGCTTTCATTTAAATATTAATAATATAGTTAATAGTTCAATAATGTCCTTACTAAAGCAGTATTAATCAATATTTAAATAAAATCAAGTATTAAATACTCAATATAAATTAATATCTCAATTATTTGTCTCTCCACGCGATATCTCTACTGAGATAACATTTTTCAATGAAACATTAAGTAAAAGTAGAAACTTTAGGTAACATATCCTCATATATCCGGTTCAAAATTTCAACAGTGTCGTCTCTTTTTTTCTGTCTAGTCCAAACAAAAACCGAGTACCGAATACTCCCATTTAAATTCGTTTATCATGCACAATTATTCCCACGAGGCTTATAAAGTCCAAAACTTTCATACATACAAAATAAATTGGTAACATGGGATAAAGGTGGTAACGATCTCACGCGTCTTCCATGTATGGTATAGGTTACTTGAAGTTTGTATAATTTTCTGTACCCCCACTTCCTAACCACCAAAGAAAGATTAGCATACACGTTGGTCAATTATCAATGAAAAATTTGCAAAAATATATAGAACCCTTAATACATTGATCTCACAGGAATGAGCGTATAATATAAAAGAAAAAAGTGTTGAAGTTTATAAAAAGCAAAGGAATCTCAACGTCAAATCGAATATCAAATAATAATTTAATCACAGCCAGTCAGGTGCATTCTCTGCAAGTTCTGCATTGGCCGATCGTAAAAGCGGACAGCTAGGGAGTTTCAGTAGTGGAGCCCCAATCTAGGGCAGCCCGGTTTACCCCTTACTGTAGAGTATTCACCCCGCGACTGCGCAAAAGACTGTACGGGGTGCACTGCCCCGGTTTCGAATGCCTTCAAGGTCTCCCAGTTCTTACGTAACCCTCTTTTCCTTTTCGGTCACATAACGCGAGACCTTGTAAAGCAATAATGGGGGAAAAAAATAAATAAAAAGATAAGAAGTCAGTATCAATCAGTATCATCGGTACCAGTCGAAAAATCGTGTATAACCAGCTAAGCGGCAACTGGTCTTAAATAAACATATCCAAATAAATCACAAATGCACGTGCTCTGTCATTAACGATTATTAACTTTGAACAAGTGGCGCCACCGATACATGGGTGTCGGCGTATACATATAGATGTATAGCACGAAAACAAAATATGTCTCTCATAGTCGAAATCATTTACAAAATTCGATTCGCGTTCAGGTCGACAATAGGATGTGTCACATGCGTGTGTCATATGGACACGTGTCAAATTTCGTTATTTTTTTCAAGGATACTTCAGAGGGACATACGTATGTGTACACTTTTAATAAAGCTTCGACGCGTAAAAATAGGAAATTGTATGTAACTTCATGAATATCGTAACGTCCCTTTTTACTTTTTATCTTGTTCAACTGACAGCCAGTGGCGATTGGTCGGGTGCATTGGGACGAAGAGGTGACGGGGTTGAAGCAGAGAGGTAGTGACCTAGTACAAGTGACCGAGATGCATGACCTGGATACCGGTACCGTACAGGTGTCCCACTGCCCTCTACCCCAAAAACCAATAGAACAAGTAGAATCCAATGACGGAAGGACGAATGACTGATGAAAATGTCAGTATCGGCGAGAGCAAAGGGGGATGGTCGGAGGATGCTGCGTGAAGATCAGTAGTGCTGCCGAGAGGAGTCAAATTTAATAAGTTATAGATCTTAATGCTTTTCGTAACTTCGTTTACTTTCTCGGTCACTCAGGCTCGTGTGATTAAGTGCTAAAAGTGGCTTAGCCGAGTTTCTTTGGGAAGTAAATACTTGAGAGAATAAGCCGTCCCGGTGGATTATCATAGATAGCTTATATCAGGCGGGTTTAAATTTACTGCATCACCCAAAGTTTGTTTCTATGACGGAAACATTTTCAAAGGGTTACGATCACCCGGATTAACCCTTGTTATACGGAAGCTCGGAAGTTGATGGTTCCTTGTTTTTATTGTATGAGTTATATTTTTTTTTGGGCCCCAAAAACTTAATTGAACCCCGGATTTATATCATTGATACTTTTTTTAATTGATCCACCCCCTTTTTCCTAGGATCAACTCGGCTAGGTGTGTACTATTGTTATTAACAATTTAAACGCGGATCGTTATTGGGAACAATTTTCATCCAATTGAAAAACAATATTCCACAGTAAAGGCAGTGTTCTCAATTGCAGTAGCGACACTGAACTATAATTTAAGAACTAGCGCACAACCTTAAGGACACATTAACTCCACGAACAAGGCTAAAACTTGTCGCTAGATAATGCACCATTGAAAACAACCCCCTGGCGCCACACTAGCGAATCGTAAATCAGACTTCGCCCTTGGCCAAACAAGCGTATGCATAAATTTACGAATTCCTCTATAACGGCGATCCAATGTCAATGCCAGGATTGGCAGTTTATATTGAAATCGCCAGTACCAACGTTCGCCAGCGATATAGAACAGTAGCGACATTGTTCGAAATTTCGAAATACGTAAACTGCATCTTTCGCAATATGCATCCCACATGAATTTCATCCTCGCTCCTAAACCCACACGCGTTTGGAATTCCTATCGAAGTAAAAGTCTCAAAGCTACCCAGTCAGTCAGAAATCAAGTGTCTTTATTATTTATCCATTTTCATCGCCCAACGTACCAAGAAGATGATCCTGATCATTTCCAGCAAGGTCATCCGCCGTGATCTTAGGTTGAAAATCGACCGGGTGCATAGGTCATCCTATACCTAGGGACAAAGGTTAAACGCGCTATCTATCTAAGCTGAATGCTAGCTACAAACGAGACTGCCAGCACTAGGCAGGTATCTGTCTGTGACCCAGATGCGTAATTATCTTCTCACGAGGCACGACCTTGGACAGGCCAGGTCTGAACTGGGCCATGTCTCTGTCTGCATACCAGCCTACCTACCTATACCCAACCTAACTGTCAGCCTACCTGACTAAAATGTCAGGTTAACCTAGCCCGGAGTCACTCGTCTTACTTACAGCATCCTTCCAAGACATTGTCACCTGAATTCGTTCAACCTCATATCTTCCCCTTCAACCCGGCTAACTTCCGCTTTCCAGTTGCGCGAGGCTCTTCGCGTATTTCAACGGCGTCGACCATACGAATATTTAACGAGCATCCGCTCCTTCGAAATCGACTGCCACGTCGGCACGAGAGCACAAACTTTTCCCACAAATCAAAGATCTATCTGCAGGAAGGAACTCATGAAGGTAAGATGATAAAGGATACGAGTTATTCCTTATAAATTTCAAAAGTAACAAACGTATATCACGCTATCGACAAGTGTATGGATTATTACTTGGATACAACAAAAAATCTTTCTCCTCTTTTTCAGAATATAAATCGTTCCTCGCACGCGGACAGAACCAAGAAAGATTTTCGGTCGAACGATCTTTCTGACGTTAAAACCTTTTTCAGTCGATTCGTACAAAAGGGAACCTTGCCTATATTACTTGCAATGCCGAGATAACGCTTGATACCATTTATCTTTGACAGATTCGTTCGACCGTATAGATACGTTGCCTTATTTCCTGTAAGGGATTCCGGAAGAATTATTCTCCCCGTAAAATTTGCTCTCCCAGCAACCCTTGGGGTCGCGTGGGTCATCGAATGCTAAGGTAGACGTGCTGAAAAGGAAAAGGAGGTCGCCAAGTCGATGGGTTGAGATTGTTCAAGGATACTTCCTGGCTGGGTCATAGGACATTGCTGCTCCGTGGGGGTGGATCGTTCTCAGGTAAACCCGTTGCTGCTCCGGTGACCAGGTTGAACTCCAACCACCCACCCACCCACCCACCTAGCTCTAAATCATACATCATCAACTGGGACGCTGACCCACTTAATTTACCTGTATATATACAGTGTCTCAAGAGTCATGGAACTTGGAAATAAAAAGTTTCATCCTCTAAGTATGATCAAGTACAAAGTCCTTAGACTTTAGAGTACCGGATAGGGCTGTGCATTAGGATTTAATCAATTAATCACTGTGACAATACCATCGATAAGGATATACAATCTCTTTGAAATTATTGTTCTACAAAATCGTTAATTCTCAATAGAAATCGATCGACTTTCGAACACCCCCTAAAGATTCTCTCTATCCTGTCGATGCTACGAAATAGCTTCGTTTGTAAAATGAGTTTGAATCGCAGTTAAATCTATTCGAGATCGCCAGGTAAACGAAGCTAGTGGCAATTAAACAAACAGACAAAGCGAATTGAACGTGTATACGTGACATATGCGACGATCTGGCATTTCATTCTGTGTTAAAGTAGACGGGGCGTCAGGGGGGTTGGGAGGGTTAGGGAGTGTTGATTAATGCCCTATGTACTTTTAGTCTTGTTTATAACTAGTTAAATTATGTTACCTCCGTATGACCCAGCTCGTTATCATGGCACAGACATGAGTTTCCTAGCACAATATTAATTTCTGCAATAAAATTGTTCATACGACATAATTACGTACTATTAATTATTCAATTACCGTATCATTACCTATAATTCCTTAAACCTTTGTGTCCAGTATACACTTTATTATCAGATACGAATTGTTACAATGGGTGAAATACCTGAAATAATTCATCCCTTGATTTTAATATGAAATTCAATGTGTACAGTAGGTAGAAAAATTAAGGGGTGTTACGTGAATTTTGCCAGTGGTAGAAATACAGCTTCCGTGGGGTAGGTCAGGAGAGTATATTGTAGCCATGCCCATAGGTGTGCATGATGAAAGTAGGAATGGGGCTGGGGCTCGGGAAAAAGGGGGTTGAAGTTGGAGTAACGGGTAGCGGAGTGATCGGGAAATGTAGGTCGGCCGCGAGTATTGCACCCCTTTGCCTTGACACAAATGCAGGTTATCTAGCCTCACTTAGTTGAGGTTAGCTTTGCATCGATTCTTTAAATGCCTAAACTGTTTTATTCGATAAGGAACGATTGGATTTTATTACTTCTCTAATGCAGTTTACGAGCAGATTACACGGTAATTGTATAAAGTGCAGATCTGTACTCCAAAGTCGTATATATATACAAGAGGTGGGCAGGTAGATAATTTTTTCCTTTTGTTTTTTTACGTCTTGATAAGAGGCACATGTTATCGATAATTAATTTAAACATTTAATCGACTGTCCGTAGTCATTGAAATTGTCATTTTTTGTTGTTGTTATTATTAATTCTTTGAACCTTGATCCTCTCGGAGATACTCACGCATCGATCCGTAATTTATGATAAATTATTCTGTCGGCCTGACTAACCTCGTGGTACCCGGTTTTTTCTTTCTTTCTTCTTTTTCTTTCTTATCTTCGCTTCTTTCAACTGCAAAGCGGAACGCATTGTTAATAACATATTTTCAACACTTGCGTAATGACGAAGTCTCGTATGCATGATTCGGATGTGGGAGCAGTTGTGTACACTTGGAGACGCTTGTACTACACCTGAGAAAACTTATCGTTGGACTTGTCATTAAGCATATTCCGCTTTAATTTTGGCAGTACGAAAGTTATGCATTATTATATCGGGTGATATATTAATCAAGCAAAATAAATGATCAAGTGGGGATAGGATGACACTGTGCGATATGGTCTTATCAGAAAGTCAGTAGAAATCGTAGTTCTAACGATCGTTTACGTCACTTTATCAAATTCACGTATATGAATTTTGTTTGAGATTTTCAAATCTTCAGCCTCGTGTATGCGTAACTGTCACGTTGGTGATAAAGGAATACACGAAATATTCAAGTAGCATTAATACAGGGTGATAATATTTTTTTTCAGTCCACCCACCTGTATAAGAGTCGACAATGTCACTGGGGAAGCATAATTTCCAGATAGATAAAAAAATTCTTCTAAAAAACAATGGCAGCCATTTTATTTTGAATATTCATGAATCGTGAGGCACTGCCATATCTCTCAGTTGCATTATATGTTCGACCTATTTTCATACCCCATTGTCTTCGAAGACGGTACCAACCCTACGAGTTCACCCTTACAAATAATTTTTGACAAGTTTTATTAAATTTCCATTAAGCCCTTCGCTTGGTCGAGAGCCAAAAAAGATCGTATATGCACCTGATAAAAAAAATACATAAAGACAAAAATGAATAACCCGACATAGGGAGAAGCAGAGCATGACAGAAAAGCATTCCCAAAAAATATATTATACAACATTTATACAGCCAATTAATCAGCCAGGAATTCACCTTGAACAAAAAATGAAAGCATCCCATACGACTGTGTCCCACTTTCGATGTGTTACCCTCGCGATATCTGCACCCTCGAGTAAAACCAACCCTTTTGATTTTTCTAAAAAATATATATATATAATGACAGTGGCCAAGTCATGAGCTACAGGTAATGTTGATAAACATGAACGTAGGAACGTAGTAGAATTACGGGCTAGTAACGGAGGCTGTCGAGGGCGAGTAGAGAAGAGGGTGTTTGGTAGGGATACGACCGAGCCCCAGTTTCCGACTGAGACTTTCGAAGCGAGGGTAGCGACGCCGGGCGTCGGGACGCGGTCACCTCGGGGCGTTCACCCTGTGGCAGCGCACTCGATACCTACCAACCGACCCACCTACCCTTCTGCAACCGTTCGCCCTACCACCAACCTACAACGTGCCCTACTATAGTATAGACCGTGTCTATACTACCCTTGCCATATACTATAGTACCGTACACCTATGTAGTACTATAGTTATAGTCCATGCACCCCAGCAGCCTCTCTTTCCCCAGTGGTGCACACCTAGGATACACCCCTGGGTTACATCCATAGGTCGGCGGCCATCGACTACAGATATAATATATATATGTATAGATAGGCAATGCACATTGCATCGCATCCTGGAAATTGATAGACGTTTGATAATCCTGCACATTATGCATTAGACGTTTTAATCGACTATACTCGTCCTCCTTTCTATTTCATCCCCCTTTCGAATAGTCTGATCGTTAAGGTAGTAGTGCGCCATCTTTGTTCTGTAGTGCTGCATCAATTTCCGGGATACAGAGGATATATAGCGTGCTGCCGTAGACAAGGTTTTTGTGTATATCGATCGGTAATTACCTAATCCGTAAACGCGATGTACATTGAATATCGTTCTACGAAACGGGACACTAGTTTTTTTTCTTTGAAGAAACGGTCATTTGGATTTTATGGAACATTCGCCGTCTTTTCCCGTGGCGATGATTTGAGAAAAAATAGCACAATGGTCCATCGTTTTCCGGAGATTTCGGATACGGCACAGCATGTGCTTGAGTGGGAAAGCATCTTTTTCCTTATTTCGTAAGAGACTCTCTGCGCACCACTGGGTATAGTCCAGTCGATTTCCCTGCTCTTGATTTAGTGCCTCTCGTACCAAGCAGTCCTTTAAATCTAACAGGTCAAAGGCCACGGGGAAAAAAAAGATTGCTGAAAGTCTCCAATAGCTCTTCTCTGCAAGCACCCGGCGGTTCGACGTAGTCTTGATCGATGAACGTTTCGGTTCCTGAAAAGAATCCATTCTGTTTGAACAATTTGTAACTTGAATGGCCAACATTTGATTACTGGCTTTCAAACTCAACGAATGCTGAAAAATTGGTGGTTTTGGGTAAAAGTTAATGTGTTACTTGTAAATAAGTCTCAATTCTCGCTGTAAAAGGCAAAGGGGACGATAATTCAAATTAATCAAGCTCCGTAAGAATCAATTTGTCATTTTTAATTATTACTTGGGAATTTTATTTTGAACATTCTTCACTGCTAACATTCAATTCGAATCGATATGCTAATTTTGATCTTCGCCGCGAAATCATATGATTCCTTATCGATTTACATATGAAAGCTTCCCGGAGGTGCGACACGCTCGGCTTACGAGCTCTCTGCACTCTTTAGCGTCATAATGTCAAATGGAAATTGACTTCGAGTACAAAGAAATTTCTTGCCAAGTTTTAAGCGCGCGAATTACAATATCACTGGAACGATCTCACCATCGTGAGATATCCGGTGACTAACTCAAGGTAAAGGTGGCTTCTGCTTTTCAATTCACAGATTCAGAATGTATTTTCGTGTTGACTCTCTCTCAATTTCAAAATCCTATCGATTGATAATCGATCCAATCAATTTCAATTATCACAGCGTAACTTACACTACGCATACGAATACACGTACCGTGGATACAAATATTAAAATTGAACCAATGATATCTTTCTAATCCACCGTATAAAGAATTTTACGCGATGACCCACCCACCAGTCCCACCCTCTACTGGTATATTAATTCATAAGAAAGTTTGTTCTTAGACGACGATTAAATTCCCAGCCTTCAGATTGTAATCAAGTAAGTTTATGGTATTAGTCATTTGGCCTCAGTACCAATGTCCACCCTTGAGAGATTAATTCGAAATTCCAAAAGCGGAAAATTCATTTCTCTAAAGAATTAGGGTACTTAAAAAAATATGACGACCCTCAAATCGAATTCATTGGATCGACAATCCCCCTTTGCCTTAACAGAATGAACTCTTAAACCGCGTTTGGCAAAGGGTGCGATTGTACGTGGTTCCGAGGTACACAACCCAATCAATAGGGTCATCGTCGATTTTTATCGTTCCGCTTTCAGGTGAGATTCGCATGAAAAGCTTCCACGCGAAATGAATCAATAAGACGTTCGCGAAGCTTATCGCAAACGTGATTCGAATCATGTATATTTCACCTGCATTCGCGACCCAAATTCCACAGCATCCGAAAGGACCGCGGGACCCGTAGTGCTGAGTGTAGTATGAAGATAGAAAATTATGGGGGTAGTAGAATGAGGGTTGAGCAGGGTTCGATTTTTAGATAACGGGTAAATTATAAAATATTAAGGGGGCTTTCAATACGAAATTGACAGATGGGGTTGCACGGTGTAGATCGATTTTTTAAAGTCTAAGTGATACTTATTGTCTGCCCACCCTAGGTGGAGATAACTATTTATTTTTTTATAAATACGCGAAGGGTTGAGACTCCTGATGATAATTTATTATCTACTTCGAGGGATTATTGTTCTTTTCTTTTTTTGTAACCAGTTGAAAATTATTTAAGAGCCGACAAATAAGTTTTTATCAGAATGACCTTGATTAGCCTGAATTATGATTGTCGGGAATGCGATGACTTATTGTTTCTGCATTAAGCAGATGACGTAAATAGTTAATTATTGTGATCTTTGTATATCAGTTGATAAATGCAAGAAAACTGTCGGGCAATTAATGTTTACCTTCGTAATGACGATTCCGAGGTATTCTTGAAAATTGATTATGAAATATTTAATTTTTAGTTGACGTATATTTTTCATTGAAACACGTAATATCTTAAAGCAACGTTCTGGTGTGACGTATCTTGAATATTTTCAAGGTCAGGTTAATTCAGTGATCGACAAAATTTTATTTAACTGATAACGCTTTGCGGATAATCCTCTTTTATGTTAAATCATTTAATAATGGAATAAATACAATGATATTTTTTGTAACGATAGGCGATAACGTACTAGATTGCATTATCTAACAAAGAAAGATCACCCCGTGTCAATCTCTCTAATAATGCCGAAGGATTAATTCATAAACCCATTTTGCATGTAAATTTTGTAATGCCTTCTGTATATTTGTCAAATAATGCTTTACGTATTTAGTGGAATACGAGACGTTAACACAGGAAAGTCGGTATGCTGGCGTATGATATAATAAAGACATTACGAATTTTCGAATTATACCAAAAACACTTCAATTCTGCGCAATTAAACGAAAGCTTTCGAAATGTCAAAATACCGTTTTGAAAAGTGGAACCGGCAGAAGTTTCTTTATTAGTTAGTTTCTCTGGCAATAAAGTTTTTCATGAAAATATATCATACCGGAAATCTCGATTCAGATCATCCCCAAATATCATCTCAGATTAAAACTAAAGAAATGAACCATTAGAGAAACCGAAAGTCGTTATAACATTCCGAAGTCGATAAGGTGGATGGCCCAGTCATCGGCCATGTACCAGTAATCCTCGGTTGTGTTACGATACTGTAGATTTTACTATAATCAAAGCACACACTGAAGATTACTGGTACATGGCCGAATATTCGTTTCGTGGCTGAAAGCTCGTGAAAATAATTCGTCATTCCTCCAAAGGTGGTTAAACGTCGAATTTTCGCAAAATTGACAATAGCCCGAACGTAAATTAAAAAAAAACGAAAAATATAATAATAAAATTATAAATTCGTTTGACATAGTATTGGCAATAAAATTACCAAAGTTTCTTATTAGAATTTCAATTAATTCATCAATTCAATTCGCCTCGTAAAGTAAGACATAAAACTCGTCTGAATTCAACCTGAAATATAGCAACCACTGTGATAACATTTGTTCAAGAGAATATATATATGTATACTCACGAACGAAGATATTGCTCATGAGTGTAGCAGGTAAACAAAATACGATGACAAGTACATCGGCCACGGCGAGGTTCATGATGAAGAAGTTGGTGACGGTCCTCATCCTCGGCGAGCGATACACAACGGCGATAACAAAACTATTACCGATAAGTCCAACAACGAATACCAGCACGTAAGCAACACAATATACAGCTGTCATGGCTATACTGTGCCTATAAAGACGATCAGGTATCTGATCGATCGATAGATTGGCATTGTCACTGGAATTCAAAAGTCCACCGGACTCCTCCATTGTGGATCTTGGACTTACGGTAGCAACTTCCGCCAAGGAATTGTTCATGTAATCACCAAGGTCGTTCTTGAAATTTACAATGAAATTACTGATAGACGGATTGACAGTTGTCAATACGTTATTTCCATTGGTCCTACGACGAGAGTCAACGTCAAATTCTTCGGAATCCGGTAGTCGAAGCGATGCCATCTCGAGTAAAGTCGAAGGGGGTTGCAACATTTGGATGAACTGGAGTATCGGCTGACGATCCGTGATATGGATGATTAAACTCTCATCGATAATAACAGTGATATTCCGTAAATGGACCAACTTTAAGATGGCTTGCGTGTAGCGATGATCGATATTGATCGTGGATCCTTGAGGAAGGATCACACGAAGCACTTTCGACGCCAGTCGGAAAGGACCACGTAAATGATCCTCGTCAAGGGATACAAAAAAAGGGGGGCACTGGATGATTTGACAATAAAAAAAATTTGGACAGTCGAATTAAAAAAGAATTTTTTTCCCTCTTCAAAAATGTCTTCCGATCAAAGTGACGCGTACCGTCTTCTTCCGTTAACTATGAACGACTAACGATGCCTGCCACTATTTTTTTTTTCGCAATTAGCGATACGCCTTCCGACACCTGTATATACGTATATACGTGTCAGTATAAGCATTGGGAAACTTCAGGCTGAAGTGACTTGCCGATCACTTGCTCGAGTCGCGCACGAAGGTAACTTTTTTTTTTCTTTTCTCTTTCTTCAGTCGACACAACAATGATTTCTTGTAAGATACGTATCTTCGTAAATGAGCGACTGTCGTTTTTTCTTTTTTTTTTGTATTCTTTAGTTTCCTTCAGACTCGCATTTTTTAGCTTTCGTCACTTTCCTTGGCTCGTGACTCACGCAAGCCTCTCTTAGAGAGGATTTACTGTCTTTTTTTCTTGATTTTATTTATTTTTTTTCTCTTCTCTTTCGATGCTGCTCGTTTAATGAAGCTTCTCTAGAAGGCGAACGCAGACTGTTCAGATGCGCCTGAAGCGGCGGGCTGTCTGGCGAAACTACGGAAACTGCGCAAGCGTTGCCCACCTTCTATTCGCGATCTACATCCACCTTCTTATTTTTATGCTTTTTACAGATTCTCATCCCAGGATCTTCGTTACTAGACCGGACATGCCTTTACGGCGAGATAGGATAAATTATTATTAATACACGTCCTTTAAATCGATTCCATCGCGTAGGTACCGAGTGAGGGTGCAGAATCTTAGTGCGAATGGAAAATCAAGGGTTTTCTTTACGCAGCATATTTTTTCGGAGGGTTGATCTGTGCCAGAATAAATTTTTTATAGTCGTCGTTAGGTCCGTTATTAATGATTACAGTCACTGTACACGTTGGAGTTCTTTTGCCGGTGCACTGGTAAAATATGGATTCATGGAAATCTATTTTTAACTCTCCTGTTGATGCTACTGTATGTAACTGCGTTATTCGCACCGATGATACCGCGCGTGAAGAAGAATTTTTTAAATGTAATAATGATAGAGTTAAAGACAAGTTTTTAGGAGAAACATATATATTTATTACTACACGGGAGCGTAAAGCGTGACTAATTTAAAGTTATTTTGATCAATGTTTTAACGATATTCAAAATGAGTTTTTCGTACGACCTTTTTTTTTCTTTGAATATATGAATAATCTAATGATCCTTACTGTAGATGATTTTTCTTTTTATCAAACGTGAATGCAATTTGAATTTAATCAATTTCGCGCCAGTCGCCAGTAGCGTAACTAGTATCGAGCCAAGACCCGCATTGCGGGATAATATCTCGTTTAAAACTGTGTAAAACAAGATAATATTTGTGCACAAAGAGAATTAAATTATTCAAAAAAATTTTTGGTAATCGCGTAACACACGAATACGTCGATTGGAGTTTTCGCAAGAAAAATTATATCACTTTGTGCCGCTCCGCGAATTCTTATGACGGTTTCGCGTTATTAAACTCGTTCTTTACTTTTCTATCCACTTCCATGCAAAAGACTCGAAAGTTTCGTAGTTTCGTGTAAAAAGTTTTTGACATTAACGCGACAACGGCGAATTCACTTTTTTGAATAATAACGATTACATGACAAATATATACTTTGATAATTCAAAGGGTTTTCTGCCAACGTCATCATAATTCTTATGAAAATGTTCAGATAAAGTGTTTACCTCAATGATATCTTTTTTTCTATTTTATCCTGGCATCTCGTCGTCACGTGTGTCACATAAAATGTACACTTGTACAACGCATCTGTCTTTAAAGTAATGTTTGCAAAGTATCAAGTCAATTAATTTAAGCGCGACACGTGAGAGTTTCAATATCATTTAATAGATATAACAGTGACTGATTAAAATCACAATGGACGTGTGATCGATCATTTAAATTTCACGGCTATCTGCTTATGAAAAAAATAAAAAAATAATGCAAGGACATTAAGTATCTCAAGTTGAAGATCATTCGTCAACGTATTAAACGCGAATGATAATTTCTCCTCAACGGTAATTGTCCTTGATCCTGTACAGTTTCTATCAAAAGAGAAAACAAAAGCAAAAAGGAAAAAACAAAAAAAAGTGAACTTGATTATGCAAGCGTAAATAATTGACATTCTTTCGAAACTGAGAAGAAGCGTATTCCGTAGTGATTAATTACAGGAACAATGTGAGGCAATTACAGGATACATAGAAAATAGTAATTAATCATTGCTGCTCAACAGTATAGATGTGTATACCCATACGTATTATATGAATCTAGGTGACACGAATTTTTGAAACAGTTTTAATCCTGTCCTCGTCAAAATATTATGCATGTAATACAATTGAAAATAGTACGTGTACGGGGTAATAAAATTTCGAAAAAAAAAAGAATGAAAATTTACACTTGTTCCAATCTATGTCTGGTTTTATTGAATTACGATCGTGATGGATATCGTTGCCTTACACATCCAGTCAATATTGGGTAATTAAGACGTAATCTGAGAATATCTGTAACAGAATTTCAAAACGATTAACGTCATCCATATCTGTTTAAGTAAACCCTTACATTCTAACGAAGCAATCGATGACATTCGGCTAATACCCAATCAGTTGTAAGCAATGCTAATCAGTAAATGGCAAAAAATTTTGGAAAATGAAAAAATAATACAATTTTTATAGCCACCTGGATGTCTCGTAATTTCTTTATTTGGAGCAACCGGTAAACTTTATTGTTCGGATTTAATCTTTTTTCATCCCCTATCTTTGCACACGATCGCCGCCAATTTCCGCGAACTCCCCTTTTTTATCAGGGGCAGGAATAAATGACGTCCGAAAGCAGTAGTATTGTACCTATCGCACGTACGTTGAACATGTGACCCTAAGCTGATCAACACTTTGTGGGTCGATGAACTCAAATTCCAGGAATTTATGTTGCATCCTGTCATTTTGGATGTTGCGACACTCTTATCAAGCCCTTATAATATTTGGTCTACGATAAGATACCAACTTATGAAAACACTCAGGAATGATTGTATTTTGCTCGGAAAAATGTTCATACGGGATGCTGTTCGCCATTAAGGGAAATAATAAGCCGTTGGATGGTTTACGGGACAACTACGGTCTCCAGGGACGGAAACTGTGGATGAGGATGCTGGGGATGCAGTTGGAATTGTTGCATCGATTACGAATTTCTAGATAACATACCATTTCCAGATACTACCCCAAAGTACCAAGTTCATTCTCTACGACTGTCTATACGACCTTTTCATTGGTTTCGTAACAATAATTTCATATATGTTTTCACCAAAACGATGAAATTGTGTTTTCTCCCGCTTTCCACGATCATGCCAGAAATAAAGTGACAGAATGAAAAAAAGAGTAAAAATGTATAATCAATTAAATATCAGCACTGTGACTTGATTCTATAACGGGATATCAAAGAGAAATTATTTATATCGTGATTTCATTTCTTTTCTTCGCCAATAAAAATATATGGGTTCTTAAAATACATATTAAAGTAATTCAACGACAACTCATATGTTTTTCTTATGCACCTATTGACGTTATTTAAGACACACGTGATATCCTCCTATTGGTCATTGGCATTCTCATAAACCGAAATAATCGTTAGATTTGATGTCGAATGTAACCCCCTACACCCCCCTCCACCCCCCTTTCGAACAACCACCCCTACGGAATTCACTCTCGTAAAAGCAGTCGAGCGAACTCGCATACTTTCTGCGTGTAGATACGAATACATACGAGACTGGAAATAGTAGGCATTTGATTACGCCGCGTCGTCTGGTCGGTCGGATGTTATTGACCTCTGAACTGTAAAAAGAATTATAATGTCCTGTGGGAAAAAAGATCCAAACGGGGAATGTTGCCCGTAAGATTTCTTTGATCATTCAGCGAGCACAAGTTTCATATAATCAAATAGTGCAGAAATGTCTTCATATTGAAACCGGTTAAGGAATATGTTGTACCTAGGAACACATTGAATAGCAAGATTTGAGAAGGATGCTGGAAGAATTTTTTAAGGATAAAAAAGACATGTTGAATATATTCAATATAGAGTGTACGATAATTATAATTAAATTAGAAAAAATAATATTATAGTATGCATTGCCACAACGATAGGTTAGGTCGTCAAGGAACTTTTCTATGAATCTACTTGAAATGTCTGATAAGGAAGTTTCTGAAATCGTTACCTAAGAATACTTGGACTTTTTCACTCTCGCCACGTTGAAAGTGGTAATTGAAAAGATTGTGGGTAACATCATTCTTGGCACCGCAATGAAATAACTTTTTGATGGCAGTGATAACGTAAACCTAAGAAATTTCTAAGTCACCCTTGTATGTTTAATAAAATTCTTAACCCCAGAACATATCTGTCATATATATATCAGTAACACCATCGAAGACCCTTGTAGATTCCATGATAAGAATTGATAACCATAAAGTTATTTCAATAAAATAAATTTCAATAAAAATTCTTCATGTAAAATTATTTCAGACTCTATATTATTTCGTATAGCTATTTCGATCTGTTCTGCTGTAAATTAAATGCCTAATGGGTTCACAGATCTGTCTTTTATCAAATTCTTTGAAACTTCTTATAATGAGTTTTTGAGTGCAAGGCTAAAAGCATTTAATGCTAATTTGAATTCGTAAGGGACCCTTTTTTCTACTTCGGACAACCATAGTGCAATCTTCTGGAACGAGCAAGAATAAAAGGTCGGCTACAAAGTTTCATCTAAGCCATAACTCTTGTGACATCGATGCCATCGCTATCGACTTTTTACACAACGAGTATCCGGCGACTGACTAACTGTTAAAAGCTGCTTCAACTTTCTCGCCAATTGAACGGGCTTGATAGTAGATGGCTTAAAAGCTGAAATGTTGCGATAGCGTAGATTGCATCGTGCTCGGAGTTACGGAAACCCGAAGGATTTTTCCTTGAGAAAAAAGGATATAAAATATTTTTTTGTCAATTATCAGAATCGCTTTTTTTTACTGACGCGACATTGAAAAATATTTTTCTTACGAGTATCGTGAAAGTGATAACGTATCGTGTGATTCTTTTAGAATATCTATGACCCTCCATACATGAAACTGTCAGATTGATCGATAACGTTCGAACTATTGTTATTTGAAAATATCGATTTTTAATAACGATACAAATTGTCCCGATTTTTTCTAGAGACATTTTATCTTGAGATTTTACACTGAGATCTATGTATTCCCATACGGTTTCGTGATATTCATACGTGCTTTAAAATCTCCACGTTTCATACACTCACATAGCTACGTGTTATCATTGTGAGATACGTATCAACTGAGCCACGCGAAAATTCGATAAGCTTGAAATGAAATTTTCTTTCCGAAACCAGGATTTTTCTATGATACGTGAACTTTGAATATCTCGTACTTTCCTCGTTGTTAGATAAAACTCAGATTTTACGTATCTGAATAAAAGATACTGCATGCTTTTTGCACTGGATAACATTTTTTTGAAAATTCTTACTTTTATTGCCTAATTTTTTTTTAATGGTATCAATGCGTTTCTTTTAATAACGTTACGTCATTAACAAGCATCAGTGCGTGCGTAAAGCCATATCTGGTTGATCGGGGTAGGACGACGAGTAGGAAATAAAACGCTTAATAAAAAAAAAAACAGAATGGGAAATAGTTGCGAGTTGCTTTGGGAATTAGGAAATAAAGAAGAAAGAGGGAAAACAAAAAAAAGTTAATAGTATTTTAGCTCACAGTCAACGTCCAAAGACCTTACGCTTATGGGAAATCCTACATTTTCGAAAATTTTGAAATATCACAACTCACCAACTTTCTCAATAAATATTTCCACATTGCTTTCAACTCCAAATAATAAAACATAATTATACATATATTAATCAATCACAGTACATGACATTGCATGGAAACAAATAAGCTTTTAATATGAAATTACATCACCGTTGGCACCACTGTTAAAAATCTACGTCGACCCAAAACAACTTCGTATTTCAACCCAAAAAGAAAATATAACAGCTGGGCCTAGCAATCAGCAACAGCCTTGTATATGAGACACTTGAAGTTACGTGCAAGAAGTATAGGACCAAAAGGATAAACGATTCTAGTACTTTCACGTAGTAATATTCTGCAGTCATCCGACATTAATTTTTTTTTGTCATGTTTAACCGAAATATAAAGCCTCCCAAATATTTCGAGTCTACGACTATGACGTCGTTATAGGAAAAGGTCGAAGGAAACTGTATTAATAAAACCAACATAGATTTCTTCATAGACAAAAATATTTTACCCTATATATTTCACTTTTCCTTTTTTTTTCGAATGGCTTCTTTACCCCGTAGCAATCTTTTTACCAAATTACTTTGTCTAATAAGAATCCACGGTTCCTGTCGAAATGGTGCCCTCACTGTATGAATCAGAAAATGAAAGTGTTCTTGAACCGTGATTCGAGGGAAAAACCCTCATCTCTTCTCACTACACATAAACCAATCCAAATTGTATTATCGAACGACAGCTGCCGGGATACTTTCCAAAGGGATGAACACAGACTTCATATAACTCATGCAGCAAATGAGATGAACAATCATAATTTATATATGCATCATTTTATTCCAATCTATATATACAACCACAAAATAATAGTACCTTTTCTTATCATAAAAAAAATCTGACTTCTCCCCGGTGAAGATGCGAACCCTTCTCTTTTCCCACTCTTAGATAGAGGAAGATTAATCTCATCCCAAGACAAGTATACGCCTTGACAAGGGAAGATGCTGCGCCATCTAAAGTGCTCCAGACTAAAGGGTGCGAAGAGACATAATTTCTTTTTATACAGAATACATAAAGCACAGCCTAAGAAATATTTGTATCTAGTTTTTTGGCCCCATCTCGTTTTTGATATTCTTCACAATTTTACGGCCTATGACGTATGAGGTCTTAATATTTATGCACGATGTAGGTAATCGGTGTAATTTGAGATAAGGGTAACTTTGAAAATTCAATAGTATAAGCAGACCGTATAAGCTATCCAAAGGCTATTCTAGATCCTACGGTGAAATATTAGCAACTTAATCCCTGACAAGTCCGAGGACACGTTCCGGACTCCCGGTGACATAGAACTCGGTCTAATAACGTCACAGGATGCAACCGCCATAAAACCTTGATCAGGGTCACGGTCAAGGTCACGCGGTAATCGTTCCTTTTTTTTAACCTCGCGCATTTTATCCAACGTGTTATCAACTGTATTCGATCGGCCGATCGATCGAGCGTTTAAAGCCAATTTTGTGGGAACGTCACGGGTGCTTTAGCAGTCTAGAGATAATTGGGAATTCCCCAGGTTACTGGATGGATGCCGCTGGAGCGAGTTAATGAAGATTTAATAAAACAGCTCGGAAACCGAGGACACCATTAACGATTTTGATCCCACGCTCGGATAGGTAGATTTTCATGATATCAAAATACAACGAAAAGTTACGTGATAGAAGTTCGCGTAAGTTAAATTGGGTAATCGAATATATTTTTGACTATCGATAACAGCGATGTCGTATAATATCAAAATATAAGTTTGTCTATTTTTTGAATCTTAGCTAAGTCTGCTTATGCGTGCCGATCAATAGTTTACTTTTTCATACTTTTTTTTAAGGCTTTTTAGTCAATTTCGATAAAACTCCAATTGGGAATTTCGTAACTTGACTTAAAAACGTTATATTTGATCGTGCTTATATATAACCCCAACCACTCAGGCATTTCCCTTCTATCGTTTTCCAGGCATCATACTTTACCTTGAGATGATTTACATCGTCAGCCGCGGGATTCGCGCTGTGAGTTTTGAGCGCAATAAAATGGCCGACTCGCGAATTTATGGCTATAATTCTCGTGGGGCGTGAGAAAAATTTACGTACAGGACCTTGGATGGGCATTTAAAAAGGAAAGGCACCGCAGCCACGCCAGGCGTGATTTGCCATTGGATGGAGAACGGGAATTGCTGTAGAAATTAGAGTGTGAACTTTGGGTTGGGTTGGCTGGGTAGGTGGGGAGGGGAGGAACGTGGAGGGACGTTATGTGCACAGTGTACTAATGCTTTCATAGAACCCTCATAAGAGACCAAATGAATCATTGCTAAATGGGTTGGTCCAGTTGTAATTGTTCTAGTAACCCCACCACTAACCTCTCTAGAAAACCCTGGGAGATGTCACGGTCGATCGTCTACTGAGCCTTCGAATAGGGGCAAGCAAAAGCAAATTGCTTTTTCATCATTAAGTAGTTGCCATCGTTATTGGATGACCTTTCCTGAACTGGAATGACGGAACGTGATGGAATTGGACCTTAAGTACAGGAATATTTAGAGTAGGCGTGGGATTTGTAGGCCTTGGGAAGATATCAATAAAAAAATTCATTTTTGTTTTCGACAAAATTTATTTCGAGATTATTTATGTGTGTCCTGGTAAACTTTCTATCGAAATTTATTGACGTGGTTTGGAAATTGATTTGACGAGGATGGATAATTTTCTGTCTCCAGATAAAAGATAACCTGCAGATCGAAGTTTGTTTTAATATGTATATTTACTTTTGCTAGCTACGGTTTAATTATAAAAAAAAGAAGGAGACTTATAACGAATAACGCACTGTTACACTATACAATATAAATTATAATTTACAAATATTTATGATGCAATGATGTGGATGAAAGTGATTAATTACGAGTTGTACTAATTAAAGGGATTTTTATACATAAGAAATTATGACAATCGCAAGGATGCATGCTATCATTATTTTTAACTTATTCCAATATTACGGTCCTATAACGAAATAGAGATTTACCGAATATATCGGGAATTATATACAATGTATATCCTGTCAATTAATTTTGATACAATCATACATTTTTCAAAAAAAATTACCACTAGTTCTCAAATTTGGCAATGTATTTCGTAGTCTAAAATAAGTGAACGACGCCTTCAATATTTACACGAGAAACAAAAGCGATTGTGCCTCCACGATAATCCGTTAATTTGGCATAAATTGCCTAAGGATGTTCCGATAATCAGTAATCGGAATCGATAAAAAAAACGTCTGCTCGTCTGGATCGATCGAAACCTGATTCTTACGCGAAAAAAGAAAAACCACGAAAATATCAAAACCAACCAAGCAGATCATTCAAGCTGCTGTTTATCATCCACTACCCTAAGTGGCACCCCCAAGTGCCTACCGTCTCGAAGATATCGAAGTATCCAAAAGAAAAAAAAAAAAAAAAAATTTGCAGCAAACATTCCAGCACTTGGGTAGTTTCGTATGTATTTTAGTAGAGCATATGGCTGGTTCTCGTAGTACCTGAAACCGAAAAAACCCCCAAAAAGGAAAAAGAGTGTCAGTAAACGATTTTCTAAGGGAGTCAAATTTAACCATATAGAACCCATAGAGGTTGAATAAAGCCAAGTGCCATTAAAAGCGACAGTCTAGCCAATATAAAGAATTTGATTGTAATCATCAGCGGTTCTCAGGACCATTTAATCATCGAGGACGTTTACGAGTTCGAAGTTCCGACGTACCAATCAAAATGATTTTTACGTCGGCCTGCCGTACATAACGTCGACGTTCTGCCGTCTCGCCAGAGCCATCGCGGCAGGCGTCGAGACGACGACGTTGTGCGTCTTACCATGGAGCGTCGAGACGTTGGGCAACGGCGTTGGTATCGTCATCTCCGCGCTGGGATGTTCGTGAATGACAGTTTCCGTGATGTTGTTCTCAGCCTCCGAAAGAGCACGGCGATGTTCGTGCTTGATGACGTCACCGCGTCTCTTATCGCTATCAGGCCTCAATCGCTTGTCGCGCTTCAGACTCGTCTCCTGGGAGTACACCGAGCCTGTATTGGCGAACGAATGGAATCTCTGACGTCTTCTCGACGCTGGTAAATTCGCGCGTCTTGATACGACGTTGGTATCCTGTTCTCGTATCACGTCGTTGGTACCACTGCGTCGATGCAACGACTTCAGGGAGTCCTCGTAGCCGCTGGAACGATTTTACAGGATCATTAGACAGCTGATGACCTGGACCAGGACTACTAGGACAAGGCTATTCGATATATATATATATATATATATATGTGTGTGTGTGTGTGCGGGTGTGCAAAATTTTGATTGAAAAATCATTGGTGCGTTAAACGAGGAAGTAAGTTACTTGCGGGACGTCCGGTAAAAGACTGACTTGCTACTTTCTCCGCTGGAGGGACTCGATGAGTGGCTGCAATGACAAGTCCTGGCAACGATTCCAGAATCTTGACCACTGGAGTGCAGGGACGTAGCGGACGCTTCGAGGGTCCCTGTACTCGTTCTTACTGTGTGACGTTTGCCCATGCTGGTTCTGTCGATTAATCAACGTACCTTTAATGGTGGTCTATGATCGTCAGATCATGGAAACGATAGAAATGACTCTTTAAGGTTAATCAGTGAATTTTAGGGTGCCGTTAGGATCAAATTTTCTGATCTTGCTTGATCCGCACTTCCTCCTTCTGAGCTCACCTGTGGAAACGCACGCAGCTGGGCTCGTGCTCGCAGATGCTGTGATGCCGCATTTCGCTGGAGAACGGTTCAGGGTCGTAGTGAAGGCCGTCTACAAAGGTCGGGAATAGCGGCGGTTTCTGCAACGTTGCGGTTGGGTCTGCCAAAGCAAAGCCAACTGGGGCGCCCGATGAATACATGCCAGTCCCTTGCCTTTGTCGGCTAACGAACAAAATTTCACTTGGTTTACGAAGAACTTGCGTCCGGAATTATTATTGGGTTTTTGGGTAATAATTTCCTTTTTTTTTTTATTAGGATAAAAATCTTTGCTGGCTGTAGGACGAAGAGATTCCTTTTTTTTGTTTGGGAAAATTTTTAGGATTTTTTTTTGTTTGGTACATTAAGGGGAACGAAAATAAGCGTTAGAGACATACATGGCACAGATAGTCCAAAAATGAGGAAATTGGTTAATACGTTTGATTATTGATAACGAGCCGCTTTTTATTAGTAAGAAAAGCTGCGAGATCAAGCGACGAGCAACTGTCGATTTTGAACATACTGCACCACGTATTGCTTCTGTCGTAATTTCGGTTGATAATGATTTTATTTTTTTGGTTTGTTTTATTCTTTAATAAACATTATGACAATCGTACAGGTACACTATGTCCAAAATACTTTTACTTCTACCGGTCACTACTTTCGACCTATGATTTATACTACTGTCAAGATTTTGGCATGAGACTTATATACATAGAAAATGGCGGACGATCAACGACGGATATTTTAGTATGATTTTTTTTAATACTGAAAATCACTGTACGATACCACATGGTCATACACTCAGTTCCATCTTTTAGTATACTTCGTATACAAACGATTATCAATTTGACTTAATTACTCAAAGTTTCATAAACTTGATTTTTCACGTATAGACAAATTAATGTATATTTGTCGTATTTAGAACCGAATAACTTAGAATCTTGAGGTAAAAAAAATCGAAAAAAATTTCACTCAAAATAATTAATCGAATGTCGCGAACAGTTTTGTGCTTTTATCGCGAGGAGTGCGTCTAAGATCATTTAGAGGTCAGGGTTAAAACGTGTGCTCCACCCTAATTTAACGCGATACACGACCTTCTGGATCATGTCGTACGTGGTATAGTACTGATGTTACCGTTCCCCCTATAAATTTAAGGAAAAGCATTAGGCGTGAAATACGACTTTGTGTAAGTAGAGTAGAGAAAAGGAGAGAATGAAAAGTGAGAAAAGAGAGAAAAAAGGATCTTCACGCAAATTCCTATCAAAGATATAATTCTCGGATGAGTCCAAAAGTCACACGTTATTTGGAGCCTGAATAATGGAAAATTTAACAGCAGAAAATACTTGGGTAGCTTTAAGGGCTGATCTTGCTGAAAGTCCAAGATTTAATATTAGAAAAAATATATATATACATATATGTATATTCAGCAAAGTCGCTAAAATTTCATTTAGATTAGAATGCTTTACGTGTCCAATTAAAAACAACCCTTTCAAATCAACCCCTACGGATTGTCGGCGGACAAGCTACGATATTGTTTGTACAGTAAGTCTTTGTGATTGATGATGAAATATGTTTACCGTTTATTCCTTCGGAAACAGGTGACACATAAGGCAGTGATAAGGGCACCGACAAAGACCACACAACCCAAAACAACAACCCCTACTTCGAGGGTGGACAGCAAATATCTTTGGTTACTGCGCCGAGGGGTTGTACCGGCAATATCAAGCACGTGGTATCTTTCTAATTCCCGTTTGATTTCAGTCTTCTTATTGTGAAAGACGCTGTAACACATTGCAGAGAGGATATTTTTTTATTATTTTTAAGATAATATAAAATTTGATATTTCATATCGATTGGTATTACGTGTATCTTTGGGGTTGAAAATAGCTCGAATTATTTTTTCTATAATTTTTCATACTTACTTATGCAAAGTATCCATGTCGATCATAACATTCAGATGAGGATCGATAGCGTACAGGTACATGTCCGTCCTGAAAAAAAATTGTTTACTATTTTGAAAAAATTAAATTCGCGATAAGAAAAGAAAAAAGTCTTACGAAGCAGCATCGATGAGATTTTTCTCAATGTGCGGTTCCAGTTTTCTGACACGTACGTCCAGTCCAGTGACATTGTGTAGAGCGCTGTGATAGATTTTAATAAAATCCAAAAAATCAATGATAAACCAAAAAAAGATATTTATAAGTATATATAAATAAATCGTTCTACTAACGAGGTGATGTTATCAATTTGCAGTTCGATGTCTCTTGGTTTATTGCCCATAACCATAACGACTTGTTTATGATCATCCAAGACGTATACCTAAAAAGAAAATGAGAAGTTGAGCCACGTAAAAGAAATGTAGGTTTTTCTAAAATTTCGCTTTCAGCAATCAGTGAATATTTCATCTTCTGCATGGCGAGATGGGGAGAGACAGATAAGGGGGACTGTAAAAGCGTCATTGATAAAAGATCAAATAAAAAGAAATTCGCAAACTCACAAAAACATTGGCAATACTGCTACGACCGTCTTCCGCACCACGTCTGTCGGTAGCCTTGACATCGAATCCAAAAACTCGTCCAGCATCCCGAGAAAAACTTCCAACAGATCGCACTTGACCACTGAGTGGGTCAATAGCGAATCTCGGAGCATCTTCACGGCCAAGTATTTGGTATCGAATTTCGCCATTGATACCTTGGTCGGGATCTTCGGCCTGATGAGAAATTTGAGCGAGTATATACATATATAATAAAAATATTGAGAAACCATTTGAAAAAAAAAGATTAAAAAAATGGTTTACCTCAACTTTAATAATCTCGTATCCATAATGAGCAGTGGTGGGTATCGCAGCCAGCATAGGTTTTCCCTTAGCTTTAAATCTTGGTGCGTTATCGTTTACGTCCTTGACTCTCACGATTATTTTCGCCTCGTTTAGCGCCAGACCATTTAACCTCTCCCCAACAACAGGATAAATCATAACCGGCATGCCACGTCCATTTTTCACCCTGTCCACCCTGACCTTCACTTCGTAAAGATCTCTGAGCTCGCGATCGATACCCGTAACTAAATACAAGGTACCGTTCTTACGATCAATCATAAAATGATCCTTGGCGTCCGAATCGTCCTGTACGATCGAGTACCTTATGTGTTCGTTAATGAAATTTCCCGAGACATTTAATTGCACCAGCTTCAAAGGTACCGGAGTATTTTCCTCGACCTCGACCTCGTAGTAACGATGCTGGAATATCGGTCGCTGAACGTCATTATCGTCACCTTCGTCCACGTCCAAGATCCTGACTAGGAGCATCGCCGTGGAGGTTAAACTGGGTGACCCCAGGTCGCTAGCTATGACAGTCAGATTATGAACCCTTTGAATTTCATAATCCAAATTAGCCACGGTAGATACCAAGCCCTCTTTGCTGTCTATGCTAAAGTATTGCGGATCTCCGCGTCTGTGAGGAAGATCAAAGAGGATAAGCCCATTTCCATTTCCGGCGAAGTCGGAGTCATTGGCGTAGACTCTGGTGACGATCGTACCGACCGGACTGTTTTCTGGCACCGATGCGTAATAAGTTGGTACCATTTGGTTCGTGTCGCTGCCGAAGATGTCGCTGGTACCAGTTACGAGTTTATTCAGCTCGTCGTAACCGTAAAATACAGGCGCATTGTCATTCACGTCGAGGACGTTGATCTCGACGTCGACGCTCGAGCTCAGACTGTTCAGACCCTGGTCCCGCGCCACGACGCTGAATCTGAAGACGTCTAAGGTCTCTCTGTCAAGAATCCCAGTTGTCTTGAGGAGCCCGCTGCGAGGCTCAATGCTAAACGGCGACGACTCGTTGGATGGCCTGATTATGTCGTAGGTTATGTTCGCGTTGTCACCGTAATCCGCGTCGATAGCGTCTACGGTACCTAGAGTACGTTTCTCGTAAGTTCCTTCGGGTATGCTGAAGGTGTACCATGACTTCTTGAAGACTGGTGGATGATTATTTATGTCTAGGATGTGAAAGCGGACGGTTACGTTGTCTGATTGGTTTCCACTGTCGGTGACTCTTAGCGTAAGATGAATTTCGGTTTCCGCCGGGAGACTTCGAGCTATCGATACCTCCCCGGTCATCGGATTGATAGCGAAGTGACGATTTGGGCTGGATTTTATGATTTCGTCGCTGGTGGTTTCGTTGATTATGTTGTACGTTAATTCGGCGTTGCTGGAGTCTTTGTCCTCAGCCAGTAATCTAATCACGATTGTACCAACTGTACTGTTCTCCGGTATCAGGAGCAATGGTGTTTCGTGATCGTTTTCTTGATTATTCTTTATATTTTTGTTGGCAATTTCCGGGTTTTTTATACCGTTTTTTAGTACTGACTTGAGCTGGTATTCCGAGTCGTTTGCCACGTGGACTCCTTGGTCCGGCAGGATTATCATTTGCTTGAAGTTTGGCGGGTTGTCATTTTCGTCATCCACCGTTATTACGAGTTCAGCTTCGGAATTCATATTACCTAAAGTAGGAGTTACCGAAAAAGAAAGTAATACAGATTTCGGAACGGTCGAAGAAAATTAATTCAGCTTTACTACGTATTTTGTAAAAATTAACTTTTTTCAATGTTCTCAACTTTGAGAAATTTAAAAATTTAATTATTATCCTACTTTACGGACATTAAAATAACTGTTTAACAGTTATTGGGTTTATTCAAATTTTTGGTCTCAATGTCTCTTACATAATTTCTTTGAGTTATAAAGAAAAATAATTATTGTTTCAAATTGTTCAATTTCATCAGCAATACTTTTGACTCACCCTTATCCCTAGCGATGATTCTTAAATGATACGTTGCCACTTCCTCCCTGTCCAACAAATTCTCTCCCCTGAAGAAAACCCGCCCGCTGGTTTGGTCAATGGTGAAAAGTTCACTGCCTTCGCCATGAAGGGTCAAGACTACGTTATGATTCCCGTTGTCATCTGGGTCATGAGCCAAGATACGATTCGTCATAATGATTTCAGTGCCAACAGGACTATTTTCCAGTAAATGTCCTTCGTAAGTGGACATAGAGAAAACCGGAGGATTATCGTTTTCATCCTCAACGATAACGGTTACCTAAAACAACCAGTCGACCGGTTTAACGATGATCGGTAGACCAGGTTTTTTTTTTCGTATTTTATGTAAATTAATGTTAAAAAAATATAAGTAAATTCCAATTTCCAATTCCTTATTGTCGTAGAGAATAAAACCAACGAGAGAAAAACATACTTAATTTCGAGAAAAAAAAAAGAAAGACCTTACGACAAAACTTACTTGAAAAATACCAACTCCGCGTAAGCTCTCAGCAATTACGGTGATGCTGTAATTCTGTCTTTCCTCTCGGTCCAGTCCGCGAGGTGTGTAAAGGGCACCGTCCTCGGTTATCGCTATATCAGGAACATCCTGCTGATTGGCAATGAGGAAGTGGATATTCCTGGTCGTATTCGTGGTATTGTGCGGAAGCACTTGTCCGATGAAAGCACCAGGAACGTTTTCCTTCACGTGAAATATTAGGGGAGCTTTGGTGGTCCCCCTGTATCAATAATACCAAATGGAAATGTTATTTTGAAAAATTGCACGAGCCCCCGACATACTAGGGTGCGGTTTAAAAAAAATCTTCATAATAAATTCCACGTGAAATAACGAAATATATTTATCACATGGAAATCATGGATTTGAGATTTTTCGAAAACCTTTCGTCGAGTCGTCCTCGCTCGGTGCGATTCGTCAAATTATGAAAGTGCGAATGACAGCGACTCGGCAGACTTCGTCTTCCGTGTCGATTACGCGAAAAGTAATCAAACGATTACTTATCTCCAGTCATTACGAAAGTTTCACTTTTACGGAATCATCCTCGTTATTCTACCTCGTTATAATTATAGCGGGTGTCATAACTCACTTTACGGTATATTATTACGATTTAACTTACTGAGTGAAAATGCCTCTCTCGTCGCTCGGATCTACAACGTGTATGGATACGTTGGTGACCAAAGTCAGATCTCTCTCGTTCGTCACGACCGCTTCGAAATCGAACAAGGAACGATCGAACTGTTCGATTTCATCGACTACGGTTATAGTTCCGGAACGTTCCTCGACCGCGAACGGAACTGAAAGCGACGTCAGATAAATAATCGCAAGGCTCGGGAAATCCATGCTCGAGCAACTGTCTCGAGTCACGGCTCTTGTCAAAGACGTGGAAGGATGGCGATAGAGGGTGTAGAAATATATTTTCAGGTTATAAAACAGAGACATACCCCCTTCGTGATAACTGTGAAGCAAGTCGTAAATAAGATCGCTAGTTTTGACAGCGTCGTTCACACGAATTTGACCGACGCTCGTGCCAATGCCGACATTAGCACCGACCCAAAATTCATACGGCGCTCCGATAAAGTCCGGTTCCCATGAATTGTGACCTAAAACAAGACGAATCGCTCAATAGAGTCACCGAGCATGAATGATCAGGTTGCTCGGACAAATGATAACTTGAGAGAACAATACGTACTGCCACCAGGACGGAATACGTCGACAGTCACGACTGCCAATGAAAACCGCCTTTCACTAGGATTCGTGGGCTGATCAGCAGCTTCGACAAAGATTGCGTGTCTTCCCTCGATCAACGGACTCTGAGCCACCGATATAATGCCAGTATGTTCATCGACTGTGAACGGCGTGCGGATCGATGTGTTTCCTGGTTTTTGTATTTTGTAAAGAACCATACCATTCCTTCCCAGATCATTGTCTACAGCCAGAACCTGTCCCAGACTAGTACCAACCGCAGCATCACTTTTCGTTACGAATTCGTAGAGGTTACTTGGTACGAAGGTAGGGTTGTTATCATTGGCGTCGAGTAGCGTCACCTCGACGTCGACCGAGGATGAACCCCTCGACGTGGCAACGACGCTTGGTTTACGTTCTCGAGCGAAAACTTTCATTCTTAAAGAATTCTGCTGCTCCCGGTCAAGGATCGTCTGATCTCTGACCGTCAGCCAGCCGGAGCTTGGATCCACCGAAAATGCGCCGGATGGATCCTCCAGCTCGTAATCGAATTCTCCGTTATCACCCTGATCCTTATCGGTGGCGATTACCTGCAGGACGCTGAAGCCATTAGGTAAATTTTCGACTATGCTGATGTTGTAGAAGTCAACTTCGAACTCTGGCAGGTTATCGTTCAGGTCAAGGATCTCAATTTCGACCTTGGCCACTGCCAGCTTCAGGGGATTGTCCGCTTGGGATGCTTGGATCTGCAGGGTGTATGTGTTTCCTGGGAGGTTACGCTCCGAATCAAGGTCAATTGCTTGCTCCAGAAAGAGCGAACCGTTTTGTGGGTTTAGGTAAAAAAGTCCTTTCTCGTTTCCGGATATTATGTCGTACCGAATGTCAACGTCGAGATCTCTATCTTGATCCTCCGCGTAGATGGGTGGGGTGAAATTCAATTCCACGTGGATGGGATAATTCTGGAAAAATGAATTTCGCTGTTATTTTGATTATATGTATTGAACTTAGGAGATCAATCGTTATGTGTCGGTAGTGCAAGATACACTTTCCAATGTAAATGCATTGTAAGTGAGTTTGGATAGATCTTCGTATGCATCAGATTGTGTAGTTACTATACTCCAATTTCCTGTTTACATGTTGATAAGGATTTGATTGATAGTGAAAATTGTCTTACCGGTGCTGGATAAAATTCGTAAATTTTGGTACGATAAATAGACTGTGAGAATTTCGGATTGAGGTCATCATTGTCCAGAACGGTTATAGTGACCGTCGTGTTGGTACTTCTCATAGGAGTTCCGCGATCCTTGAAAAAAGGTTTAATTATCAAATTAAAAAAAGATAAGCTATTAATATCAAGAACTAAAAATTATATCGATCAGGCGAAACGCGACTGGAATAATAAGATTTTGTAGAATTCACTCTAAATTGCAATACACGTTACCAACGTTTCGCACAAACGAACGTGACTGTTCGGCTAATTGGAAAATTGGATATCGAATGTTATCCAATAATCCTGTACTAGCTTTAATAATAATAAGAAAAAAAAAATCCATGCAATTCATAATAAAGTTCCATATTCCAATAATTGGTATGATATGTAAATTATCTAGAATCAGTATTATCTCAAGCGATTTTTCACGAGTAAACTTTGCTCTCTGAGAACTTCAAAAATTAAATATTATCGTACGACCGCCAGTCAAGGCTTTAATAACTTTTCGATTCTCCTCAAACTCCAATTGTGTCGCAATTGATTATTAGATTTTTCAAAAAAATTTTTTTAATCACGTCCCACCTGTTCCTGGATCATGACTACCAATAACCTTGACAATGAATTGTTACGACAATTGTCAGAACTTTCTACGCTACCCAAATTGCCTTGTGAAATCGCACGGCGACCCGCGATTTCACCAAAACGAGTTGCACGTATTTAATAGCAGGAATTGCTCGTTACACTGTCGTAGGAAGGATTTGAAAAATGCTCGATTCTATGTGGGATTCGCCGCTTAGCCGTAACCTTGTCTAATGAGACTCAGTCGCTCAATTATCCATTGTAGTCCGTCGCGGCATGTGTACACGCATTGAGGGAATGAAAGTTCGCGTATATAAAAGAGGCGTTTCCTGCCTTGAATGTGATTCAAATTTCTCTTACGTTTCTTGGATGCGGTTTAAATATACCGCTCAAGTGAAAACGTATAGAGATCGCATCAGCTACGACTGTCTGCATTTCGAAAATGCATATTAAAAAAAATCATAAACATGTCAAAAAGACAAAATAAATTTGAAAACTCACCGATGCCATCACGGTGAGAACGAATTCACGATCTTCGTTATCGTAATCCAAAGATTTACGTAACGTAAGGGCGGTTCTGTGTCCAGACTCCAATGAAAATTTACCCCCTTCGTTACCCTTGACTATCGCGTAATGCACGTCGCTGTTGGGTGTATTTGGCTTGTCCTTATCCACCGCGTGAATATCTCGAAAAATTGTGAGACCTGTTAACCAATGCAAATTTGATAAATTCCAATTTTTTTATTTCTCAAAAAAGAATGTTTACCTGCCGGCGTAAGTTCATCGACCTCCAAGTGATAAGGCGCGTCGACAAATTGTGGTGCATGGTCGTTCACATCCTCTACGTAGACGGTCACTGACAAGTGGGACGATACCTGATAGAAAAAAATCCAAATCGATCAGTCAATGAGATAAGAAAATATTTTCGACCCCCTTTTTTTAAATCCATATATTATTTTACATATGCAGTGAATCTCCTGCTGCGTCATTGACAGTCCTTTTGGTTAACATGTATTGCATGTTCTCGTGAGTAGTAATAATAATAGTATTCTCGCAATATGGCGCCTTTCACGATATACATATACCCATATACACACGCCATAAGCACTGCACGTACTTTTACGAGGAAATAAATAACGAAAGCATTTGGTCGCAAGGCCGAGTCCCGAAAACGTATGACGCTGCTATGCTCGAAAATTGAATACCTCATGCGGCAATCCACTTACGGATAAAAAAAAATAAGAAAAAAGAGAGAAACAAGGCCAAACGTTGTTCCTGTTGTTGTTGCATGGCCCATATGCGGGGCAATCAATATGCAATTTCGAGGCTGCCAGATTCGAGATATTTTACATGCATAAAATGACATCGTGCATCGAAGTAAATGGGAGGAAAAAAATTGTTATCTATAACTCAAAGATAGGAAATAAATAAAAACATTATGACATGCACATAAATTTTTGTTACCGTATTACTGTAGCGCGTGAAAGGTTAAGTCGTTACTGTACATTTTAGTTAATATGTTAAAAATGAATTTTCGTCTGGATTAGGAAATTTTTGTCAAATTTCGTTTCTATCGTACTCACGCGTATTTTCGGATTCTGTTTGTTCCTCTCTGTCCATATCATTCTGTTTGTTTGTTCTTCCGTCAAAATTTGTTGCAAGTACAATGCCTTGAGAATTGTCATATTTATGATTTACAGCGCGTCAAGATTAAGTGCAAAAATATTATGTTTATTCGCACACAAAGGGATGGTGGGTGGTACCCGAGGGTTGGTGCAATTTTTTTTTTGAATGTAATACTACTTTACTTTGAATCTAGCTACGTCATAAAGACACCATTAATTTTCCTCGTAATGCATTAACTTACCAGAGAGTCACTGCCATCTGTATAATCACACACGAGACGAAATTTGAGTAAATTTCGCGGTGCATCACCGTCGACTAAATCTTCTAAAGATTTGGCTAATATCACAGCAGCATGCGTTTTATTCACGTCTTTGTACGTAAAATACTTAGTATCCTCCTCCTGTAAAAATTGAAAGGCAGATTTGTTTATGTTATTATTCAATACAAAATTTTTACGAATATTTATTCTGTCTGTCTGTAGGCGTGTTATAGATATATTAAAATGTTAATTTTTATAGTTATATAAATTTAAATACTTATTTAGCATTTGATTACACGAAACTCTGACCTTATCAACCGACATAATTGATAAATGATTCCTTGGGTGAACTTCGAGTGAAAGTACTTCTGCTCCACGTGGCAGATTCTCCGGTACTCGTACGAATTTCAAATATTCGCCGCTCGGGTAGAATTGACATCCTGAAATAATGAATTTCAATTGTTAATTTCTTCCGATTATTTAAATCCCTTCAATTCTTTCGTATCTCCTTCTGCTTCCCAGACTTCAACATGATGTTTTACGAGGACGCAATTTTACTGCCTATAATGCCCTGTTACTTTCTACATAAGTGGAAAAGTGAAACAGGTCTTTTTGCTATCCTCCCATTCTCTCGTTTCACATTGATCCAGTAAAATTCTTCGAAAACATACCAATTATTTATTATAACTCTCACGTTCTGCGTATATAATTAATTTTACATAAAAATGAGGCTAACGTGTACGACGTCCCACAATTTCCACATGCATAGCTTTTTAACCGTATCGATAATCAATAATAAATTTACTCTTACCGTCTCTATTAAAAAAAATCATTCATCTTGAAATATTCGCGTTATAATTACCTATAAATCGTAACTCTTAAATAGCCTGCGTATATTAATCCTGTTAAAAGATCATTCGGATCAATAAGGATACGAAACTTAAAAAATGGACCGTGACATACTCTCACCAATGCAATTAATGCTACGGATGCTTTCTCCTTTGCCACAATAATTTATTTTTTTTAAGGGAATTAAGTCACTGGAACTTTTGAATTTCATTTTGACTCGACGGTAAAGAAGCAGCCAAAATATCACGGTAGTAATTTTTTACGGGATTAATTACCTGAGATGAAAAAGTCTCATCTCAATTCCTAGGAATGTGTGAGAATAATCAATAATGTACTACTATATGTACTACATATATGCTATATAGAATGAAATAGCAGACCATATGTGACGTTGATTACTCTCAAGTATCCCATACCTGATATTTGTGGTAAACAATAAAAATGTTCCAACACCATAAAATTACTTTTTATAGAGTCACTCGTGCCGTATATCACTTTTTGCAACCTTGAATCATTATTTATCTCTTTTGCCAATATTTTTTTTTAATGACGTATAGTGACGCGACAGAAAAAATTTGCCAAAAATATCGAACGTTGTTGCTAGAAGTCATTAATAGTGTTAATAGGCGAAAGTAAAGATACATCATTCTTTTATGATAGGTCAATGACGCTTTGAATATTCAACATGTAATTTTGTATAATCAATATATCAATATTTTATCAGGTATCAATCGCGAATATTTTTCCATCGACTGTCATAATCAGTGATACCACCACGAACCATTATAATTTTTAAATGTCATTTTATAATGTTTTCGGTGCGTTTACCGCTTCGTAAACAGATTGAAAAAAATCTGCACTCAAGTAACGTATCTACGAGTCTCCTTATATCTTCGCAACTACTTTGCAGTAGGTTAGCCAGACTATGAATGAACGCGATGAATAATGATGCGTTTTACGCGTCTCGCCGCTTTTACACGACGCGCGCATATCGCGTATGTCACTTTTTAATACAGTGTCCTGGGACAAGGACTCCAAAGTAACGGAAAGATCCTTGTGGCTTATGGCGTCCGAAGGGCGTATACTCGCCTTGAGAAATCCTTGCGGAGTGTATCAATAAATTCCCTAGAATCCAGGAATTTTCTTACGAGCATTTTAAGCATTTTCCTTATATATATATATATATTCACGCGTATCAATTACATAACGAAAATATAATAACACGATGACTTGGTCTCTCTCTTGCACAGGATCTTAGCATAAATTTGTCATAGGTAATATGAATTTTATAAGGAATAATATATACTAGAGAATTTAACCGGTTTTCGTGATAGTCACTGGTGTAAAACACGATTTTCCGGCAATATAAATTCGACCTGTCGTTACGCGACGTAATGCTAATTAACGATACGCGATATAAATTTAGCACGTATCAACCCTCAAGATATTCTAGAAAGTATTAAGATATTACTGATGTGGGTTACGCTTCCCATACTAGTTGATATATACGCGTTGGCTAATTTCATGTTAATTTGAACAGGTTATGATCTTAGAATAAAGATAAGTATTCATAAAAATTATCTCGGTATGAAAAAAGAAAATTAAAAAAATACTACGACTCTTGCTTCTTGCTATTCGCGTATTTTTGTTTTTGTGCAACCCCGATGAAATATAATTTCCGACTTCGTACGTCGAGCAAACCGATATGCAGATTGTATTACATCCAGAGGAGGAAGTTGCCGGAGATTGTATCGACAAAATTTATTCGGATGGGAAACTTGGCTGTGTATCGCAACGAAACCGAAAGTCTGCCTAGGAGTGAGCTACGCGAACAATTTCATGTTTCACACTTTTTATCGGATGTGCGGGAATCCGTAACGGGATAACAGTAGACAGTGTAGTACAGTGTATATAATGTCACTGTAACGTTACATTGACGAATAATGACCATTAAAAATCAATCGTTTACACCGATCGATACAATTATCAAGAGAGTTTCCGTGTGTGACTGGGTGTCGTTTAAGAAAAAAAAAATTGTTGCATTAAATTATTATCCGGAGTCAATGTAAACTTTGCTGTATCCGTAAAATGCGTGTGACGTCACGTTATATAAATTAAAAGCGAGAGATCTCTTTTAAATAAATTTTCCGACCGTGGAACACGGATTTGAGGAATTTTAAGAATTTTAGTCGACTGTTTTATTGCGGATAAATATTTTAAAAAATTATGTTTTACCAAAATCTTTCACTCGCGTATAAGCATGTTAAAGAATGCGTCGCGTATATTCGAAAGTAATTTAACGCTCTATTTTACATCTAACGTTTTATCACGCAGATACGAAATATAGTTTAGTACAGGTACGGTATAAGTTATAGAGTGACTAAAATGAAGCAAAAGTGATTTTTAATAAAAAAAATCTATTAATCTCACACGGGTAAATTTATTTCCATATGATTTACGTCGAGAAGGTCCGTGAAGGAGAGTATTGGCAACGGTGTAGAATATCTGATAAGAATAAAATATCCTAAAATTCTTAAGATTACAGTCACTCCATGCATTTACTGTGGAAAGATAAAGTGCTATTGACTTCCGGTATTTAATTTATGATCAACGTAATAGCGTAACGGTACTTTTTATTAGGGAACAATTAATATCAGGATAATTATTAATTAATAGGGTAACTGTACCTTATATGGGTAATAAGGAATCGCTGGGTCATTGTATTCCAGAATATGGACCTCGATCTCACGATCTCAATGCTAATCGTGAGAGCCATGAACTCCTTCGTAAATGTTAGGCGGCGATAAAGTTAAGCCTCGAAAAGTCTCACAGATACAATTTTACGTGGACTGTACGAAGATTATATATATATTTATCGGGAAGACTCACCTGTTGCTAAATTTCCAAAAAGACCAACAATCAGCAACAGTGCCGCACCTACGTGCCGGAAGTCCTTGCACTTTTGGGTCAGCGTGTTTTCTTCCATCTTAGCCGTAGCTCAGGCTTCCTGCATTGACATGACTGTAACATAAGCGAGAGGAATCACTGAATACGGGACAATTTGCAAATCGTGCGAATTCAAGCATAACGTACGTGTATGTAATTCTAGGAAGTACTTATAACAGTGCAAAAGTAATTTCTATTCAGGGACGTGATTTTACTTTGTGCAAAGGGGCACATAGTGCAGAGGAATAAAAATTATGAATTCGATTAACCTACAATTACAAGAGATCGATATAAATGTGCGAATATGAATCCGTGCGAATTTTTAATAATAAATTTTTCTTTTCAGATTCACGGAGCCGTCAAAAACGGTGTACGGGTAAGTTTATGCAAACTGCAATCAATCTCTATTGAAATCGATTGAACGATTGGTTAGACACGATGGAAATATATTTTCAGGGAGGCAATAATACGTGGCCAATTTATGCGCATAATCTTCGAGTACATTCCGAGCAACTGGCTTTCGTCGTTTATTCTAAATTTGACATAAGATAGAGTCAATTGGTCATTTTCTTATTTCCCCACTTATCAAGCGCATAGCTATGGTATCTTTTGGTGCAGGGATGCGATTTATGTTTGACATAAATATGAATTGATCTTCGTAGAAAATATCGTATACTCTCGTTATTTGTGTACCGTGGAGCTGTATTGTAATTTATATATGTATACATCGTGAATCATTATTTTTGTAATTTCAGTAATCATTTACGATTCAATCTATCGCCGGTGTCCAGGCTAAAGTTTTTCTGCATTGCAGCACCCGTTTTCACTTTCAACAAGATCCGTAATGTCGCAAGTCCTGTAGACCCAGCAGAATCGATCGCGATTCGCCAGCGGCATTACCGAAACGTATCCAAGATTGTTGTCCCCGAGAAAACCGATTGTACCTACTAAAGAAAGTAGAAAATCGCAAGGAGAGTCTCCGAGATAAAATTTTACAGCCATTTTTATAGGGCACTGCGCGAGTAAAGGGTAGTTTATCTACAGATAGCATTCGTGCAAGAATCGTGCTTTGTGAACCGACCTTTAGCACTAGAATCCACGTATCACCAGGCTAATAAACATCCCTTAAATTTTCTTCACAGGAAAAAAAACCAATAACACACTGGCAAATAAAAAGAACAATTTTTTTTTCAACAACTCAAAATCCTCTCGGTACCAAGGGTACTTTGCCGGCTTATAAATCCGATCGAAAGATCCACAATTTTACTTCGCAACGCGGCAAATTATGTATCCAGACACTTGACTTCGACTGCACTCGGTCTCGACTCGCTGGCACTGGGGTAAAGTAAAACTTTCGACTAGTTTCACGTTTCACGAGTGACTGGCATTGGCCGCACCAGTGATCGCGGGATTGTCCATTCGATGTCCCCACGCCCCTATAGAGATATCTTATTGCTAGTCACCTACGTGGGGTTGGTAGACATGGTAGACAAGGCAGACAAGTCGGGTGGAGGACAGGTGGAGGCTGTGCGGATGTTACGTAAAGTAGGAAGACTATATGTGTATGCATATACATATATATATCTCACTTTATGATGATCCTTTCCCTTTCGGTATCTGTAGTGACCATCGCCAGAAATTCCTTTGATCGTGCCGCGAATGATTTATGAAAAGCATGTAAACAATAGTTTTATATATATATAGTTATACGTGGACGCGATGTCTATAAATTAATTGAAAATATGAATTTGTTGTCGTGGGAATTATTGGGTCATATTTTATAGACGTCTATTTCTAACTAGATGAGTTTCATGTAGCATCACTATGAGTCCCGTGTAATGGATTGGGATAAGAATCATCGAAAAATCATGCTACATGATTTTCTACTGATATCGAATAATGACCAAACGTAATTGGCGATTTCATTTTTATTGAAAATTATATTCTGCTGTTACTATGCCTGATATGCTTCCAGGTAATGATTTTGCTCTTCTCTTCCGGACTGATGATAAGTGTTGCCAATTGGTTGGAATTGGATGATTACCTTTGCAAGATTGGATAGGTCCATTGGTTATTGTTAATCTTTTCTCGGGAAACGTACGATAATGGAATACGATTTATGGATCAGTTTCTTTATACGTGTTGCAATCGTTATCTGTGCCTGTCCGTAACGTTTATCGGTAATTATTGCAAAAAAAATTTTCAATTTGAAATATAATTCTTTTATTCGTATTACACGCAAGACGTACACAAATTCTGTAAACTTTCTACACAGTGTATCATCTTAAAATTACTAGAGAATGCATTATTGATATTACAAACTGGAGCATCGATTAGACTTTCGAATTTTAACGATTCCATGGAATTTCTACTGATCTAAATCCGTTATAAAATTGGCATAGGAAATTTTCGAAAAATTATAGTGACAATAGCAGGGTATAGCAAATGGATGGATATATGAAAAATTAAGTGTACATCAACACTTGTAATCCTGTATGGTAATCCACCTGTTGACAGACGGTCGACATTACACCGATATAACCAAAAAGGGGATGAACACGCATACGTGCATAAATTAACTAGAGGATTTTCGCTAGAGGGAAGTCCAGGTGCAAAAGTAACCTGGGATAATGGAGTTTCTAATTGACTTTCAACTCGTTCAGAATAAAGTCGCAACGGTGAAAATTTTTTTGCATATATTTACTGTAATGCTTTTGGGAGCACACGTGGTCATTATTTAGTTGCCTTTAGTCGGCACGCATTTAATTGTAATATTTTTTTTAGTACCTAGGAGAGCCGACAGAGTGAGTGCCAGGCACGCGTTAGAAGTAAAATGTAGTATTCGCCAATGTATAAATTCATCGTTATTAAAAGTGCAACGTTCTTCGGGAAAGAAGGGAAGAGATAATTGAATTTTTTTTAACTGACCACAATCAAAGTGATAATTAAAAATAATTCAAGAACTGATAACGTATCGGTACCAAAACGGCAAACGTAGAAAGCGGAAGGGAACTGTAGTTTATGGAAAAAAAAAATCTAATAAGTATATAATAACAATGTTACTTTCACTCGTTATAATTTTAGTTACATTTCAGGAAGAATTAACGTTTTCGCTTTAACAGCGAAAGGACGGCTTTTATCATTTTCAATTTAATGCGATACTTAATCCATGATAGTATAAGAGTGGTTAATGTAGGTAAGGGGTTGCCTTGTGATTATTATTACTATACAAATCATACTTTATTATATTAAATGATGTTTGGAGATTACCATGAAATTCCCTTTTACTTTATTCACGTAATTTAAGAATTAACGACCGATTAGACGAATCACGCTTTATTTATTTTTCACTAGTTAGAAAGAGTCATTTCTCTTATTTTTTCTTTTTCCTCACCGTTACGCTGGAATAATACGTAATTATAAGCAGTTCAATGCAGCTCAATGGTCCAGCCTGCTAACCTTAGGTCTAGTTTTTATCGAAACTCCGAGGCCGTTTAACGATAGTATCGAGAGGTGCGGTAGGTACGCGCCAAGCCTCGAATAAAGAAATTCTTATAGCTGTGAAAGTCACTTCGATATTTATAGTTTCCGTTCACATCTTTTACGATCGAAGAGAAAAAGAATTCCTTTTCATAATTTCAACAAAAGATCATGTAATTTGTCCGACATCAAAAGGACCAAATTCAACGAGCAAAATTACAGGGCATGAGATAAGATGGACAGTCTCTTAAATTTCTAGTATATATTCATTTTTTTCTTCCAAATCTTTTAGACCGTCAAATTCATCTGACTCTCGCTAATGGACCAAAGAGTATTCCGTGTCCAATCAAAAATTCTCGTAGTTGATTGATTTTCACGATGGATTTAAATTTCCGAGGACGAGATGATCCAGGACAGATGGGGTCTTGGTTAGCCTCGCTTTCATCTGTAACGCGAGACGGTTTCACTCTCGACGAAGATTGGGGAACTTTAGCAGCATCGATCTGACTACGACACTGTAGCTACTACTGGCATTGGCGTAGAATGTCTGGTGTGCCAGTGCCCGTAACGGTAACTCTTGGAACTAAGAGCATCAGTACGGAATCGCTCTTACTACTGGTACCGTTACGTTGAATGGTCCATGAGCAGATCGTGAATTTTCTTACGGCAGCATCCAAGTCTTCACTTATCGAACCATTGGAGCTTTCGAGACTTCAAATGTTTTCAAGCTTTAGATTTTACTTGTTCATCGTGACGGGTCGTATCTTTTCTCATGATTTTTTTTTGTCATTTTTATAGAAATTTATGGAGTCTGTAAAAGTAACTTGTAACGCTGGTAATCAGTTCTGGATATGAAAATGACGGGGAAAGTATCTCAAGAAATCCAGAGTACTTTTAGAATCCTTTCTATGGAGCTTTCAAATACAATAAGTGATGACGACATTGCTACCATGGTATTTAATCATTTAATGGGAATTATTTTCTTCCTGTGTTGGCTTTAGATATCTTTAAGCTTATTGTTAATTGTGCTACTGATTATTGTTATTGATTACATTTTATGGGTAATTCTTAAAAAGGATATAATTATGGTTATAAACATTCAAAGGCACAGGTTTACTTCCTTCGTTAAAATTTTCGTTATCCTGCAACTTAGTCTGAGTTATATCGACAACTGTCATTCGAAAGGGCTATGAACTTTGAATTGATTAGTCACCCGAGTTACAATGATAAGGTTGTTAGTCCGACTGAAACGATTCGAACTTTCATTTTTATTTCCTGCACCGTGGGAAATCAATACCAAGATAGATGATGAGACGATGAGAAAAAAACATGTCCTATACGATCATCCCTAAAAAATGCCCTTGTACGTAGGAATTTAAAGAGTCATGATAAAATTTCATAAATATATAAAGAGTCATCATAGATCATTAATTCAATGACAATATTATTTTTATTAATCGTAAATACATTTTTTATCTTATAAACCACTTACGTTATTATCACCAACATTTATATTTATCAACCTGTGATCGTTAATCTTAATTATCGTCCACGAATGACGTTCGTACTTTTACCTCCTTCCCAAAAATATTCCATCCTCGATACGTGAGAGTAGGTAGCATTTTTTTTTATTATCAAAATCGTCATAGCTGATCAAACAAAAGATAACGTGAACGCGCAAGCTGTAATAACTTTGACTTTCTATACACAAAATATCAACGACTGTATCGCTCGTTGAGAATAAATAATCCTGTAACGTCAGACCAGTGATAATCGGAGGGACTCTTATTGCACCTAATTATTTTCTTTCGTTTCTCTTATCGTATTTAACGCGACTGGAGATGCTACAAAGATATTCCCTCGAAAGCATTAAATGCCAGTCGATTTACATTTTGGCAAAGTCCCCATCGCGCAAGCGAGATTGATTGCACTTTCAAGGACACGGTTAATGGAATCCTTTGAGGTGTTACTAATTGCAGACCATCGATCTAAACCGATTCAATGTTACTTCTTGTTTTACTCGGCAAAGAAATTCAAGGATATACGCGCTTGTGTAATTTCCTTCAAAAAAATGAACCGTATCACTTCCGGTTTCTTATATTTTCCACAAAGTGATTGTCGTCCCCAAATTTTGTTTATTTTTCACAAAAAAAATTTCACTTTCCCAGGAGCATCCTCGTCGCCGATGGATAATTATCGATAGCCAAATCATTGTATCGTTAATCGATTTCTGATTAGCAACATGAGTATCCAGGGAAAGCGTAAACGAGCGAATAGCAATTTAATAAAATTCAGTCTGAAATCATCCCTTCCGTTACGTCATCGTCTTTTCGCACTGTCATCAGGGAATTTGCGATAATTTAAGTTTCACGGAGCCAGAATTCTTACGGTATGGTTTAATTGGCACGAATGACGTTATCGGGGAGAAAACGAATGATAAAAGAACTGGCTGAGCGAAGTGAACGAAGTCTCGAGAGTCCTTAAGAAACTGTGGCGACAGATTGAGCAATGTTTTTCATGAAAACTCGTAATTTCCAACGGGAGCTTCAGAGTTCAATTCCCATTGACTGACATTCGAGATACGTGGGATGACGTCAGTGATATTGCCAAACGCTATTGTTATTATTTTTTTTCCTTCAATATCATCGTTATCTAATACTTCCATACAAATATTATATCGGACTGACATATTCCTTCGAACTTACGTACATCGAGTATGACGTCGAATTGACGTAAAAGTGACAGATGTGGCAATAATTATAGTGTGGTCAGTACTTTCTCCTTTCCGAGAAGGTAATTGCTTCTTTATTGTTGTCAATTTGTTGCTATCAATTATTTATCAAAGCCATAGACCGGGTACCGATTTAAGTATAAGCTGTTAGATACGCTCGAGCAATCCCAAGCGAAAGGGAACTAGCATTCGCGAATTACGCGAGACACGTGTGTATACAAAAAAACGAAATTAGGGATAATCCCCAAAGATCCAAAAAATAGGACGATTGTAGGTTGGTGTAAAATGTGATATGACGTCAAATGAAAAAATAGTGATAACAAACGCGGAATCATTAATCACGTTACTGTAATTATTTTTTGCATGCTGTTACACCACAGTTCAAGCAATCCCATAAATATAGAGAAAGCATCTGTATATATTTATATACTTTTCTATATATCAATGCCAAGTGTTAATCCATCATTTCGATCGGTGAATGAATTTCGTTTTGAATGAACGAATATTCGCTACTCTTACTATTTTACTACATTGCAATTACTCAAAATCGCTATCACCAATCGTACTAAGCTTTCATGCAGGCGCAGCACGCATGTCCGTCCCTATCCATAATTGCGTGGGCATCCTCATATTTCTTTCTTGCGTTGGCTCTCTGGGCGCCCGTTTTGCACGCGCTGTGAGGAAATCGCATGCGGAATAAACGCATCTCGAAGGCGTTACGATATGGGACACTGCGAAATCACAATGAAAGGTAGAATTACAAATTATTGCACATTAGATTTGTTGATTGCCACGTGTTAACTAATCGTTACTTAAACATATGACTGTTCGTTGAGTTATAAGAATGAGAGAGAGAGAGAGGGGAGAGAGAGAGAGAGAGAGAGAGAGAGAGAGAGAGAGAGAGAGAGAGAGAGAGAATTGCAGCATTATTATTAAAGCGCAGTACACGAATATATTTTATTCGCAACTGCAATAATAAGGTTGTTACGTGCGCCTCCCTGAATATGCATTAAAAAATGCATTTTGCAAAAAAAAATTTACAAAGTCGTTACATATATCGCGTAAGAGTTGCTTCGCGTTAGTTTCCTCGGGATATCTCGATATTAGCGTCTGATAAATAATTATAAAGTTGCGAAATAATGACAGCATTATCGTAATCTCTCCCACTGACATCCGTTCCTATTATTAATGTATCTAAACTTTCCATTTTTTTTTGCACATACTCAATGGAATAATTAATGCCAGACACTGGCCAGCGTTACGGTAATAAATGACAGAGATAAAAATATTAGCGAAAACTTATCGAAAAATAATCGAAATCACCGTCCATTTACTGCTGTCCAAATACGGTGACTCTGATTGTATGTAAAAGTTCCTTTTCCTCTTTCTATGTTTGTACCTGCCACTCAAATTTCACTGGTGCAAGGTCTCCGAAGACTTGGTTATTGCTTTTCTCCAGTCCCGGTCGTACGGAATACCCAACGAAGGACTCGCTTGACGCCCAACTTCTTCGCTACGTGACAGAATTCAGTGAAAATTCGAAAATACAGGCGTGCGCGATTTCACGCAACGTTTTCTCACCGACAACGAAAAGAATAGAAAATTGCGTTACAATCTCGGACTGGGTCACGTAACGATCGATATTCGACAGTCTGACCCAATACTTGGGATATAAATATATAACAACGAAAAAAGAAAAAAGAACTGAGTAGAGGGGCCGGTCGAGATCGACATATCACGTGTAAGTTAATGTAAAAGCATAGATAACCATAAATTTCAAATTTATAGTCAATTAGCGAAATCGTGATCATATAATATTTTCTTCAAATTTCAATCGATATCATTTCTTACGAGGCTATCTTTATAAACTCATTTGGTACTGTGATATAACCAGAAGCAGTCGTCTCTCGCGAACACGTGTCTTACGAAAATTTGCAGTAATTATATATATATATCGCTCTTAGGATCTTCACGTTGAAATGCAGATTTTGAACTTTAAAAAAAAAACTACCCAAACCGTACGATTTTATTTCTCAAATTTTTAACGCGAACGCCGATCAGCGATGAGTTATGACGCTTTTTAAAAGAGCAGCGTAACATTTGCATAATTGAGATCTACCTGAATACCACTTGCACGGTTACGTAACGATTAATCGTTTCATAATAAATATTTTCCTAGCGATCCATCGTGTGAGTTTGGTTTATAAAAAAATTAATAATAATAAATATCCTATACGTCATGTTCACATGTTCCTCATGCACGTAAATACATATGTAAAGAGATGTTAAAAGTGCTTGACAGGTCGAAAGGATATTTAATTGTCATTAAAAAGTGATGTGTGTAAAGATTAAACATCTTCTCCTCTCTCTTTCTCTCTGTACCAAACTGACTACTGTTATTAGTAGCAATGGATAATACTTTTGTACGGTAACAATGAATTTTTTTCAAAACACTGTTTCTCGTGTAGGGATTATTGGCTGAAAAGAAAGCATGTGATTTGGCGAATTAATAAAAGGAAAGTAGTCAATTAAAAAAAAATGTTTACAGCCGTTACTTGTTATCTTTATAAGTCAATAATGACTTGCAGTATTTTTACGTAAATGAAAAATTAGCGTCTTTCACTTTGTGGCAATAAATTTTTGTCATACTTAAAACTATAACAGTATACGTTTATTCGTCCATTTCATTTAATATCCACATTTATTTTCCAGGCAGGTATACAGTCCCGAAAGAAAGTCTAGAAATATTAACTCCGTAATACGACCTAAGTCCAGGACTATGCATATTGTGTTTTTTGTTAATAGGAAGAGTCAAGAACCCCAGCATAATGCGTTACACATGAACGGAATAATCTTGTGCTGCATAACTATAAAAGATAACCAGTTTGAAACAAGTTTAACTGTTCAGTACAACGGAATATAATGACGAATTAAAAAATGTGCAGTTTAAATGATGTAATCAAATATTCGGTTAATCAAATCATTGGCCTTGCACTCATGATCAAAGTAATGAGATTTGATATTATATTATTATTATCATCTAATAAAATGGGTATCGTATCGAAATTCCAGATTACGTAATTTATCAATGGAGAAATAATTAATTAAATAAATAGCCATAGCCGTGACGTATCACGGATGTATAAACAGTTTCATAGATCGTGATCGAAGGATCTATCAAAATCTATGAAGAATAGTCATGCTCGAATGGCATTCGTGGAATATACGACAACGTCACGCTCGACTGGACCATCTCTCTGAGATGATCTAAAGAAGATCCTATTGAGCTTAGACAGAGTGAGAGGGGAGCGGGGGGGGGATTGGAATTAATCTGAATAGCCATTCACGTTGAGATTACATAAATGGCTGAATATCTATTTGTTAAAAAAAAAAGATAAATCGATGAGAGGATTGTTCAAGATTAATAATAAAAAGAAATATAATTGAATTTGCTGTTTCTCTAAAATTTAAAAACGATAAAAATAAATCATCAAGTTCAATGCACGATGATTGAGCTTTCACTGTTAATCAACGTGTGCCCAGCATCCGTTTGGTCAAATGGACCACTCGTAATTTTTTAAATAAAAAAATCACAGGTTCCAAAATAATGTCGATTCGTATAATCGTAATACAATAATTAATAAATAACTTAAAAATTGCCGCTCCCCGAAAAACGTACCTACACTTCCTACCTGGCGGTCGGTGAAATCGATTTTCGTGAGAATAATATTCTCCTATACAACTCCATTGACATGGACCAGCCTGAAATCATCAGACAGTAGAAAGTAACCGAAAGAGAAGGTACCACGACTATAATCCAAATGAATTCTCTCAGTCTTCTTCTTGCGTGCGAAATGCCTTTCTCATTTTTTTCACGAAAAAAAAAAACGTAACGTACACTAAATTTGAATTTTCAAGATAAATGGGAATTATACAAAGCATAGAATTTTAGGAATCCTATAATCACAATGGTAATAACATTAACCCCTGGTTATCACGATAACCCTTGTTCGAGATTATAACCCGCCTAAGTAATAAGTACCACGATTTTCCACTATGCTAATTTCATCCAGACAACTACTATTACTTTACCCAGTTTGCATGCTCCTCGTCGAATCAGATACGACAGGTGGAATTTAGTATTATACAATGAAATTGATGAAGGAACATGGCAGCACGTATTACAGATAAATATGAATAGAATCTCCCTCACTGAACAGTTTATAACGGTTTGACTATGATAAGAACTCGTGACTATTATATATATATACACATATATGTATAGACCTTGGATATAACATTGAACGCGTAGCTACCACACGGTACCACGACATTGCTATTTAAACCGGAGGACAAGGGTTGCCAAATAAATGGATCTTGCAAATGACTTTGGCGAACGGGATTATTATAATCGCGGATATACAATCCCAGTTCCTAAGAGTTTAGGCTTTTTCGAGAAGCTATTTCACAAATTGCACATTTTATACTTTAAGTTTTATTTGCGAAAATCTTGAGAGCTACTGACACCACTTTGCAAATTTTCACATATATATATATATATATATATTTGCAGAAACCCTGGCCTTCCCTAGCTGCCAGGTCTATCAATTCTCACTAACCGACACACGAACAATTCCGATACTGAAAATCCCTGAAAGATTCGAACCGTTCAGGAGTTTATGATCGTTTCGCGTTAAATAGAACGAAACTGTATCGCGGTTGGATTTATCTCTCTCCTTGAGGATGCTGGAAAAAGCTCATCTTGACTCCACAGCAAACGGTCTATTATCTGGATAGTTGGTCAATGATGCAGCAAAATGTGTTCTTTGCTTGAAGATATATAAAACTAGATGAAAATTCTCGGGACGATAAATATGAGATTTTATCGAATGGACCAATGGATGCTGGGTTATCGCGTAATGAGATTCGGTGTGTTATCATCTTGATTACGAGTAAAATGAATTTCTTAATTATTCTTTATGACCATAGACATCGATTAAATTACATTGTTTCGTAGTCTCCATTGTCTTTAATGTCTTGTAGTATTTTACCTGAAAGCCACGAATATCGTGAATAAATACTGTCTGTCTGACGTAAACCCATCAATTCGTATAGCTATTTAACGGAGCACCGTCTCCGCTACCTACCTAAGGACAATCCGGCTAAATTACCAGCTAGAACTCAACCGAACAAGAAAGTAATCTCGAATCTCGGATTGTGGCTTCCAGAGATTATCAACTTCTTATCGATGACTTCTTATTTCAGTTTTGATGTATTATAGACACGTTAACTTATTTGCTCTTCGTTTTTCAAGTCCTAGTTTGTCCCTAGCAAAAATCTATACTGACCCTATTAACGACATATACACATACACATACATATATGTATTCTATTCTTAGCTCAAAGTGGGTCTTCGGTTAAGACAAAAAAGGTGATCTATCTATCTGGAATATTGTATCAGTTTCTGCATTGATTGAATAACGAGACATGTAAATAGGGATCGGATACGTGTGGATGGTAAAAGACATGTGTCGTGTGTGTAACTTTACTTTCGATGTAAATTAGAGCGTACAGAAGAAAGTCTAAGGAAAGAAAATAATAATTGATCGAAGTAACGTGCGCCAGTGTAATAAGCGAGAGTGCAATCAAATTCTCGAGCGTTTATGTTAGTACGACGAAGAGAGAGATAACGTGCAGATCGAAGAGTGAAAAAGAAAAGAGACAGTGAAATCAATATTTTCATCTTTAATGCGAAACACAAATATTTTCATATTCTCAACCCTTTACCGAGCAACTAAGCCAAGGTACGGATACAAAATTAAATTATTTACCCATTTACATAGTGATAACTGTATTTATTTTTATTTTCGTCCAGTTTCAAAAATTGTATCGGCTCATTCAAAATTTTTGTATTCACCTGCGTCTGTCCTTCACACTTAATTGATATGGATAAAGCCAAACCCTTTCGATATGAAGCTGATATGCCAATCGCTATTGGCAACATCGCTGCGATATATGTATAGATATATATTTCAGCAAGTGCCCTTTCCAAGAGAATGTTCTAAGCCAAATAGATATTCGCCTTAAGCGATACAACATTGTTTATGTACATAAATGGAACCAGGTGCCGGTTGTATTTTTTTTATTTATTTTTTCCCTTCCTATCTATTTAATTGCTCGCAACGCGTGACTTTACGGATCTGTATAATCAAAGTCGCTAGGGCTATGACAGGCAAGAGCGTTATCTGTAATATATACATTTATCAGTGACACGATTGTATGTTTGTCGTTATTACTTGGATATTCAAAAATTACTGTACCAGTATGCAGGTTGAAATTTTTTTTTATTTCTTGCATGGTTCTTTCAGCCAATTAGCAATCTTGAGTAATACACCTAATGGCTTCTCATTTTCAATACTTTATCCTCGTCTAGGGAATTTTACTCTGTGAAAGCAAATTTTTTTTTTTTTTTTCGTAACACCGCTGATGTTTAGCCAGATAAAGTAATGCAAAAGCAAGTGTTCGTCCATCGCGTTCCGGTCTTTCGTACATACTAATTACTTATACAGCCAAGAGCAAACACAATGGATAACAGTCTAGTTATAATGGGCGAAGCCTCCAGTGATCATGTGGATAACCTAAATTAATTAATTTTCTTAACGCGTGGGAAGAGGATTTGGTCATTTTTTTTTTAACGGAAGTAGTATTAATACGGCATTTTACAAATTTGTTATTTAAAAAAAATTATGACAGCAGGTATTGACATACGATAACCAGTTTTAACATACACGTTCAACTTTCTGCTCTCTCGTGCACGCGATCGCTTATATTGATTTCTGCTGTACAAAGCAGCATACCGATATATGTAACGCGGTATCAATCCACTACAGATTTGACCTATAGGATCGATTCAGTACAGTCGAAACGTAAAATTCGATCGAATGAACGTGACCCATATTACATTTCAAGGTCAACTTTTCGAATACCTCCAATTTCAAATTCGAATCGCATTTTGACTGCTCGTCCGCGGAATGGGCGATTATCGTGAATCCTTGCTCAGGTATTCGTATCAGCCTCATAACCTCAATTCCGAATATTTGCATTACTACGTATTAAGATCTCATAACCCATGACCTTTGACACGATGCAACTTTTCCCCCTGAATTAACATCGTCCATTATCGGTACCCAATAAAGAGCATATAAAAAAGGTAAATGACATCGAAATTAACAAAGATAAATCTTAATAAAATTAGTATAAAACTCACCAAATCACAGACTGATTATAATTTTTGAGTTTTACCCAAAAAATTGCACCACACGGCACTGCAGTCACAGACATATATATGCATAGGTACATAAAATTATAAAATAGTCACTTTATACAGTTTTTGGCAAGAAATTACTTTAAAATGATCTATATAAATTCACTCGTATCGTTACGCAATAATATACACGCTGCTCCAGGTCGGCTTCACCAGGTAGCCAACAGGTACGCAAGACGCTTAGGCTTCAAGGGTTTTACCTTTCGTCTCCAGAGTCCCGAGTTGAACGCACTCGGAAAGCAGCGGCAGCCGACCAAGCTGACGACTGGCCATATACTGGAGTGAACACTTACCTGTACACACCTGGCCAGCGTGGAGCTACAACCTGCAGGAGTTACAGAGTGTTCCTTCCGGGTCACGAAAGGGAACTCGTAGAGGTTAAAACGAAAGTGGACGCAATTACGAGGCTCGTTTATAATTGCTCGTTCATTACGATGACGTCGCTCCGACGCTTAGCTAATAGACGTTGCGACGGTGAAATTGATCAAGGAACGTCAGACTTCCGGGCGAGAGTCATAACTAGGACTGAGCGACTTCAGCCGTCGTTCGTTGAAAAGTGACCTGTCTGAGGTTGTGCGGTTGCTGTATGTCTCAATAAAGATATGAGAGTTCCCACCTGTACGCTTACATACGAGAGAAGATTGATCGATACGTTTTGAAAATATTTTAACATGCAGTAATTCTTAGTGATTTAGGACAGTCGCGGAATTTTTGGAATAATTCGTTGACGCTTGTAGTTTTGTAAAATTGTTTTTCTTTTATTTTGTCTCGATGGACTCCTAGTTACTTTTTAATTCATCTACTGATTTCGTGGCTGGTTTTGAGCCTGTCTAGTGTTTTCGATTGTTTGTGGTGCTAAGGGATTTTGCAATTGTTTCCGAAAGGGTCCGATTGTTATTTGGATTATGTAAACGGCGAACGGTGATGCTCGGCAGGACTTTGATGAGAACCATGGCTAACGCATGGCGAAATGAAGGGAGGGAAATGAGTTTGAACGTGCAATTGCGGTTTCTGCTGTTGGAATTAAACGTGCCTATCTCGAGTTGCGTAGAAATGTATAAAATGAGAAACGGAGAGAAAGGTACCCAGGTACCGTGGTGCATCATCATTTTGGCAGGATCATTGATCCTGAATTCGTTAAAGCGCGTAGCACGTTTGGTCATTATATAAAACTTAACGGTTTATTTTTCTTCGTCTTCTCCACGTGCTGCTGCACTCGAGTGCATTTACGAGTGCAGCGCTGCACTCGGAAGACGCAAGGAAAATGCATTCTCACGCGATGCGAAGACACGTGGGTTTGTTGACACGTGCTAAAGTCATGTGGAATTAAGAAGTTTTGGGACGTTTAGTGAAAATGTCACCGAAAATCAGTCGCGAATCGAGGCGTGACGCGGAGGTTGCGTAATGTAAATTATTAATGACTTATTCAGCCACCAGTATAGATCTGCTCAAGATTTAAATTAAATCGGTCTACATTTCAACTTGACCGGCTATATATATTCCGTTCTAATCACTGATCCGCGAAGGAGTTATCGACATTTTTATAATTTCGTATTTTTCAAACCGATTTATCAATCCTGTCAGAGTTCGGGTCTAAGCACCGACTTATATCATAGGCTAAATTCGCACGAGTTCCTTAGAATTGCAAATGCGAATATGGAACTTTTTTCCTTTCGCGAATTTTAAATCTAATTTGTCACTTCGTGACTGTACGACGTCTTTGTATACCTATACGCGATTCGTTTAGCAGGATGCACTTTTTTTTTTATCAGGTCCCCACAGAGAGAAGCTTCCCACGCGCCATTGTCGAGTCTGCGGAATTCCAGTGTGCTGAGAACGAGGATCCTTGGCATCGAAGTAAGCGATGCCTTTGGAGGAAATAAGAAAAGGAATCAAAAGATTGATGTAACTTTCGCAAAAATACCGATGTGCATCGTTTATTTGCAATGCTGTGAATTCTGCAAATTCACTAGATTCGAAAAACCAAATGAGTTTTTCGTTTTCGCGACTTGGAACACGTTGACTTCCGATCTGGTTAGAAATAACGAAGAGGGTCGCTCGTGATGTGATTGTCAACCCGTTGAAATTTAACCCAGTCTGGCCCAATTTATCGGTACCGAACCATGTCGATGCATATATACAGAAAATTGTGTCGAAGTGAAAAAGAAGAAATTGCTCTTGATGCAAATTTACAATCCATTCTACTTTTGTTCGTCAAGTCGAATAAGAATTGCGAATACTTGCGAAAATGAGGTTGAAGAAAGGCCAATGCGCGGAACATCGAAGCAAAAACGTTCGTGCAATGTTTTTGCGTATATTTCGACGACTGAAATTCCAACGTGCAATTCCTAATTACGATGAGTGTAAACATTGTGGAGGTTATAGTCATTGCGACTTGCAAAAGGGGCAATTACTTTGTAGCTCACGTTGGGGCTTCGCAGTTATCGTCGGCGTTACAGGCCTATCGTAGGTATCTACTGTTTGGTTGGTATAATGCGCAATTGCAGGTTTACGAGGGAGTTAAATGGCATGCGTACTGCAGCCAGTGTTTTTTTGCGTATTTCGTTGGTAAATGCTGTCCGTTTGTTAAATTTAAAGAAAGGCTAATTGTAAGTAACGAGAACGAAAAGTCGTTGTGAAATTTCTAACTTGCTGTTATATGGCCGATAATCGTATACTCTATTTTTATTGGATACCTGATGCACGTAATTTCAATTGTATGAAAGCAGTTGGTAAGAGAGTAAATTTTTAACAATTCCAAACTTTCCGTTATTATTTTTACGTATGAATATTTTAAAAATGAAACTTTTATCGCGATTTATAGAACTTTCATGGACATTAAATATATTTAACTGCTACACGTTTCGATGTTGGGAATCATACAAAAATTCGTACTTCATTAAATTTGTAATTTGAATCATCAACATCCGTTGCATAAATACCGACTGACGGTAAATCAGTACGTCTTTTAATTTATCCTTAATTCACTCACAAGCAGTCTTCCCTGAAGGTAAATCGACAAGTATGTAAAACTAGCTAAATAATTGACAACATTTCTTAAATCAACACACCAGACACACTGAGAAACATTCAAATAGAACATTCCATGTATTCTATAATAAATAAAAACTACTTTACCGATACATGGTATTATGATTCGTGATCGATAACATAATTCCACCATCAACTGAAGATAAACACCTACTAACAGTTACGCAAAATACTTGTCTCTTTTCGATTACATGAAAATGGTTATAGGAATCACAAAAAATCACAGTTCCGGAAAGCTTAAGAATTTTTTTAAAATCTTTCAAGACTGCTGTCACCTATGAATTGATTCAGTTATTATTAAGTCTTCCTTAAAAAAAACTGTGTATCTCAGAGTAATGCAGCGAGATTCCTAAATTTCCTTCAATGGAGATCATTGTCAAGCATCCCTCAGTCTGCATCCCCATACCGGGGGGGTACCTGACAGTTGCTGTAGAAATTTTAATTGAAAAGTTCGCCACAGGATGCCACCACCTACTGATTAGTACTCGAGCGGGAGGGGGTACTGATTGGTATCCGGAAGGACCTATCGGGCCCAACTTCAGTCTTTCGAAAACCGATCTCCTACATCGAGCTCTCGGACGTCGCGTCCTTCCATTCCTCCTTGCCCCCCCCCCCCCTCTATAGATCATTCTCATAATTCATTCGTTACATCTTCTTCTAATTCGTCTTCTCGACTCTCATCTAAGATATACTTTTCACTGTTTCTTTTTTGCTCCAGCCCATACCTTATTCGTGATAACACTTTGTTATCACAGTAAACTCCGCAGGAAATACGCCAAGAAGGTTTCAGCTGTGGGGAGTCATGGGTTGACGTGGGCATCCCTTACTGCGCTCTCTAGGGCTCCTTTAGGGTCACGTCAATCTGCGTTCGCTTTTGCTACTCCACTTGGCGTATGGATGTTTCTTTCTAGTCACCCGGTAGCTTTTAATCAGCCTCCGACGGGAAGACTTTACGAACTCTCGGCCTTGCGTCAAAGCTGTCCGCGATTGCTTCGGTATCTGTCAGCCGGACTGACGTTGTCCATAGGGGTTGGGCCTGATTACGTATTTTCACACTCTAGACTGTTTATCTGGTCCTTTGCATTTGGATTATGTCAATTGTAATGCTTGTAACGATTATTGCCTATCTGTATCATCTTTTTTTTTTTTAGGGTTTTCGGCTCGGGTCTTCTGCCCATTTGACAGCATCTCTTCCTGTATCCTCTATCCCACCGCCGAAAATACGTAACACGGCATATCAGTATAGTTAAATAATCGTATCGCAGTAATTCGGTATCGCGGGCGAAAATCCGAGTGTTTACTAGTGTCCAGTGTTAATTAAATTATTGAATAAGCGAACGGTTAGTTCGTTTTCTGAAACACGCGAGTGCAAAAATAATCGCGTCTGATACCGTCAAGTTATCTCGCGAGTGGACCCTCCTTGGTTAGACAACGCATCGGCCCTGTGAACTGAGAGGAAGACAAGGACGAGACGCAGCATTTTATCAGTGACGACGCTTCTTTGGTAAGTGAATTTCTCCTTTGTTATAGCACTAAGCGTTCGTGAAATCGGCCATTCCGAAGCTTTCAAATTTAAAGGGGTTAAAAAAAAGAAAGTAGAAAAAGCTTACGTGAAACCAAACCCGATAAGGAGGCCTTGGTCCACTTACCTTCGGTCAACGTTCGTATTCGCCTCTCACGTAACACACGGTAATTCCCGGTGCGTATCCTGTAAACTGTTTTACCATCAGTCGGTCACGTAAAAAAAATTATCTACCGTCGTTACGCAATAATCGAAGCCAAGAATTGCGAAATCGTGCAAAAGAAAGTTCCGCTCCCACATTCGCGTACAAGACATTTCCTGCGTGAAACAAGCTTTAGCTCTTAGATATCCCAAACGGATGCGCTTATAAAGGAAAGCGAAGCCGAAACTCAGGCAGTCCTGAAAAATCAATCAGAGAGGATGTCGAGCAGACGTAACGGTATAAAATTTTTGGTGAGAACTTTATCGAAGAAAGTTAGTTGAGCAAGTCTACCGAATTTCGTCGTAATATTTTATTCCAAGAGACACCTCCGAAGCGCCATTCCGTACTTTGAGAAAAACTCATTCTTTACTGCAGGTGACTTTCGTCTTCTTAGCGACAACGAAGTCAAGCAATCCAGCAGTGTCATATCGATCTTCCGCCTTTCTATTACCCTCCCGACAATACCTTCCAGTTCCTGAATCGGTCTCCATTTACCCAGCTCGCGGTGAAGCTACAGCCATTCCCCAAAACGATCCTGAGGTCGTTCCCCCGGGAGGCCTGGATCCAAGAAAGGAATATCCACGAACAAACAGCGCCGCGCTACCTTATCCAGACGAGCGTGAGGAATGCTGCGACTTAAAAAACCTCAATCCTGATTCTCGAGGAACCTCGGGATTGGCAACCTCGAAGGACATCCTTGGGAATTACGATCGAAAGGAAGCGACCAGCTCGAACGGCACCGTCTGGCCTAACCTCCACGTGGCGACTGAGCCCCCATCTAGGACCCTGGAATTACCTGAACTCAGGATCGCCAATTCCTGGGAAAATCCTTCCGGTCATCCACGTGCGAACGTCCTCGGGGCTCTTGCGTCTCCTTGGAGAGGAGACCTGGACCACAGCGTCAGACCAGTCTACGAGTCTCAGGAGGCTGCGTATATTTGGAACGGTGGAGTAGAGAGCGACGTGGCAGCAGACGTGTTGTCGGGGGATCGACCGGCTGGTAGCGGCGGGTACGGGTTCACAAAACCACGGTACACTCAACAGGACGTCGTATCAGCCATTTCGATACTGGACAATTTCTTCAATGCGTTCCGGAAGCAGAAGAGCTTCAACAGCCAATTACATCCACCGCCCAATCCAGTTCTGGCTGTTATACTATCCCAATACGGTAGATACGTGGCTGGACCACAGCCTCGCGTTTACTCCTACATGGCGGCGAACAACATTCACAACAATGGACCATTCGGTAGATACAAGTACGAGTAGGATATCTTCCTATAGGTAAAATAGATTAGGTTTGCTGCCTCGATAACTTTTGCCATCTCGTCTGCTCGAAGGTTTTTCTTATCTGGAAAAGAAAATGTGGCGGGCGATTGGATGAATTGAAAAAAGGAAAAATTAACGTTTTGACCAAACAGAGGTCACTCTCTCTTTTGCTCTATATATTTTGTGGCACCAAAGGGGACAATGAGATGTCACTGGGATAATAATAATAATAGCTAGCAGAAGGTAGTCGAGTGCGAATGATATTGGAAATCAATGACGGTATATCTATATATATTATGGGACTATCTCCGTACGATGATACAGTGTGATCTAAAGATAATGCACAAACTTGGAAGGAAAACTTTAAAAGTCTAGACTCAATTTTACAATTTTTTTGAGATTTCGTCTCTCGGGGGTCCATTCGAAGATTCTCTTAAGTAAATTACATCTTGACATTAGCTTTCTCACGGGTCAATGGGGCAAAGGTTGAATAAATAAGACTATTTATGCAAACCAAGTGGAACTGTTGTTTGACAGGATTCACTCGTTATTCTTGGCACGGCAGTTTAGCTACCAGGGTGGTTCACGACCCTCTGCCTAGGTAAGGGTAGGTGGGAGCTCAAATTGCGAGGCAAGTCAAGTCTGTGTTAAATTGCAATAAGAAGTCGGAGTAAAAATAAAGAATCTCACTTTAGTATTCCTGGAATAAGAGAGAGAGAGAGACAGTATCAGAGTACCAAATACCAGTGAAAGAAAAAGACAAAAATACGTACGGACTGCACAGGAATCCCTAGAGGAAGATCGAAACTGAAACTTCCGTGGAAGTGTGAGTTGCATAAAAAATTTCGTAATGAGAATTCAAGAAAGAGAGAAAAAAATGGCAAAACAATGTTCACACTGAATTTCTCTTCCATTGAGATACAATAATAAAATGTTGCAAACTATCCAATTTACCCGGAGGCACTGAAATTTAGTTTTACGTATATCACTGTTTTTTTTTCTTTTTGTAAAAAATATCCAATAACCAAATTACACATTTTTATTGGACACATATGGGAAACGAGAAGTGCACGTGCAATCCGATTGTAGATACGACAGATATGTGAGAAAAAAAATTAAAATAGAAAAAAATGAACCTCGCGGGTCAGTTGATAAACTGGAGCTCGATGGCGCGAGGCTTTTCACAAATTCTTTCGTTTATCCAAACGAACCCGTACGATAAATCAATAGTTGTCGAAGTATCGAGATAAAATTCATTTCCCAGTTTCAATCCGAGTTAACGAGTAGGGACGGCTATTCCTCATTTCGCCAATGTAGTATCTATGTACTACACGTACTATATATATGCGGGGGGTACCTACTACTCGAGCAAAGATCGCAATAGAGAATAAAGAATAAAAGCGGCTAACAAATCGGTCCTGCGCGGGTCAGCCTTTACGAGCAGACGTATTGCGAGTATCAATCAGTCTTGGCTACCAGTTACCATTGAAATTTCGATTGCGCCATACTTGCTATCAGGAGTTTCTAAAGCCTGTACAGAGGTCGACCTTCGATTTGTCTACGTTTTACGTTTTGTTTTATACCGCCAGCTGCCTCAATTCCGAGCTCAAACTTTCCCTCTGAAAGCCGAAAGAGAAAATTCTTGATCATCTTTTATTTTCCATTAAGCAACACGTTGTGGAAGATTGAATGGGTGAGTGGACATTTTTCATGTTACTTTATATGACATTTATCTGCTTTGAAATTACTGTGCCATTTGAGTTACTATGCTTTATTTGTCGTGTCGTGATAAAAATTCTAATGGACCGAAATTGATGCTGGTGATCTTTTTTTTTCTGCTATCGCCCACCACGTTTTATTTGGTATTGAGAAGAGGTTTGAAGGTCGGTTCAGATTTCTAAGAAGCATCTGCTCGAGCTTTTTTTTGCCAAGTGCTATTCGATAGTAAAATCCATATTTGTTACGGGGAAGAAATTCGAGAAATACACGAAAACTAGAATGTAGATGGTTTTTGGTAAAGAGTGACTGTAAATGGAAATAAAAATTCTAAGGACTGACGCCAGTTCGTGAAATTCCACAACTACGCGTATCCATTGTAATTGAGAGGCTTGCTTAATTTTCAGCCACCCTTGTGAAATTCATGGAGGAACTTCAAGGAATTTCACGTATTGAAGCCTCGTAATTGCCGTGTTTATAATTGTTACCTTTTTTTTTCTTTTTTACTCGGTACGCAGGTACTCGTCATTACTCGTCTGAAGTTTTCCTCCCTGTAGCTACTTTAGTGCTTTATACCTACTTTCGTATATCTATAGCTATATCTACCCCTCAACCTTCACAGGGACGAAAAATTAGTCTGCGGATAAGCCCCAGCATCTCTTGGGGCATAATTGAGCTCTGCTTTGTTCCCTCAAAATGGGGATGCAGTTTCGAGATCTCTCAGCTGTTTGCAGCTCGCTTTGCAAATTCGCTATGTACATTTGGTACATGCTCTCTCTATACGTGGGTAGCGGGTTTTACAGTAATTTTATAAATTAAATTTTCACAGTGGCATTCCAATCCAATTGACGCTATATGACAATTTAAACCTAACGAATAATTTGACAAGAATTTTATACTTAATTTTAAACTAAATTTTTTTCTACTCCCTCTTAATTTTGTATCCAGACATTATACAGGGTAGTACGTAAGACACGCATCTTTAATATTACCTCCAATTATAACCACCTAATGTATATGTAAACGTAAAAGGAGAGGAGAATGATTTCCTCATTAAAAAAAAATGCCCAAGTACGAGTCGTTAGGTATTCTTTCTCGTTATAAGACATCCGAACGAAGAGGGGAAAGAAAAAACAAGTTAAGAAAAACAAGTCAAAAAAGTACGGTAGCTCGTGGAAGCTGTAAATAAAAGAAAATACAATTTTAAAGATGAACATTTTCTGGTTCCCCGAACGCGTCTTTGTAAAAACGTAACAGCCTCCGCGTTAGTTCCTCGCTGATCTCGAGCATCCTCGGTCACGATGACGCAACGGAGAATTACCGGTGAAAAAAATTTGCCTGTAGCAATATCCCATAACGTGAATTATTTTGGGAAAAAAAGTTGATCGCCCTAACGATCTTTACGTAACGATGCAAAAAGTTTGTAAAATCGTGTAGAATCTCGAAAAAAAAAATTTCCAGGTACCTTAAATAAAATCAGCACCATCGTGCACGGTTTCTATTTGCGGCAGAAACGCGAAGAGAAATCCTGAGTCAATGTAAATAATGTCTGGTCGTATTTCAATTAATATTTGCCGCGTTAAGCCAAACGACTCTCGTGTAACATTATGTGTATTTGTGGAGAGAGAGAGCAAAGGGGTCAAACGTGCTTAATTAATCTCTAGCTCTCTGCGCCTGAATTTTGTTTGCATCTCGTAATAAATAGGGTCTCAAGAAAAGGTATATACGGGCTCGGGTCGGCAGTTCCAGTGGGCGGCGGCAGCACCCGTAGGGTAAATGCTTAACGTAATCCCCAGGGTACAGTAACGCTCCGACGTTCATCTTCGAAAGGTGAGGAACTTGGCGAGAGTCTGAGTTATAGGTTGATACCTTACTGTTGTACCGTCATTAAACACTTATTGGTTATGCTAATGAACCTTTGCCAGATACAGTTTACACCTAGTCGAATCGCTGCCCCGTTTACAGAGTGACGAATGGATTTCGTTCGCGTGAAATATTTTCTAACGAATCGTTCCCCTTTAATCAATGCCCAAAATGAAATTATGTGGATTCGATTAAAATATATATATGCATATGGGTATATATGGGATACATAGAGAGCGAGAAAGAGACAGAGGATATGTCTGGAGGCTAATTCAATGTTAATGGTGTCTAATGAATTGAATAACTCGAAACGGGAAGCTGCGATGATTAACAGGAGCATTTTGAAATTTAATATCACTGCCAACTCTGATTAATTACTGATGGCACTAATGGAGATTGTCGGTATACACTATGGATATATATGTGTACAGTAAGAGTGTACACAGAGCGGAAACGTAGCGAAGGATCGTACTGCGAAATTCAAACGTGTTTGCCAATCTGAACGTAGAGAGGGAAATAATTCTGATGTAATTTGATGGACCAGGCGCACCGCGGCATCGCGTAGCTTCCTGTCAATTTCGACGAACGTCCAATTTCACGATCGAAGCTTCGATATCGATCGATTGGTGAATTATTAGGGGCATTGATTTTTGAAGTGTCTACTTTGATGTCGATACCTTTATTTTAGTGTTAATCGTACAGTCGGTCGTGCAGGGGCCCAGTTCAATTTAGTTGAACTTCATCGTTTTCGAGTAATCGGCATGTAAAATGTATCAAAATCAAAAAATAATAAATTAACCCTCGAATTTCATCAGTGCATTCGGGGGAGGTCACCGGATACTTTTGATCGTCCGGTTTCTTACCTTTGGGGCACCCTGTATAGCTACTTAATGTTTTCCTGACGTGGGGCGCAGATTGACTTGCAGTAAATCCGAATGAAAAGGTATATATGTATATCCAAGTAATTTATGTTTAACGATGCAATTCTCCGTCGTTGACTCTAATTCACTATTAATTACTAGCATTGTGTCGCGCTTCCAGAAAATCCATTAAACTCTGTGTAAGTTTCAATAGAGCTGCAAGACCCACTTAGGATATTCGTCGTTATATATTGTAACTTGGCCATAAAGCCAAGTGCCTACAGTAGCCGACGGACGACCAACGGGCCCCGCAAGTCAATCACACCTGCTGGGCCTTTTTGGAAATAATTTTAATTCCAGCCTCGTACTTTTGCAAACACGCCACGGTATCAATCCCGTGGCTAGTTCTCTCATGTAATACCATCCTACCATATAATCGAACAGCACGGAAGGGTATCAATCCCCTTCCTAGTCTGGAAGAAAAAGAGCGTCTCCGGCACGGCTGGGGTATCAATCCCCTGCCTGGTGTGCAAGGACCCTATTTTTTGAGAAGACACGGAGGGGGGATCGATCCCCATCCTAATCTAAAAGAACCTCGGAGATCCTACCACCACGGATAGGGTATCAGTCCCCACCCAGTCCACTGGTCAGAAGAAAAGCATAAAGTAGTCCGAATTCCCTCTAAGATCAAGCAGGTCAGTCAGAGTAAGAACGCAACCCTAAGGTCTTTTTGTGAAAACCGTGACTGAAAATAAAAACTACACCAAGCACTATTGCGCAAGCGCACACTGAGCCTTGATCTCAGTCCCCGAGCATCCGTGACATTTAACGTTACACTATACATGTATATACGTATAAAGAAGTAAAGTGATCTTTGGAAAATTCAATTACGCGTCACGACGTTAACTGGCTTTGGTGGAACGCGGAGGAGTCTTCGATAATTGAGATAAATAATCGATAAATCCAATAGCCATCTCTTAGTTGTATATCTATATGGTTCAGTGACGACCTTATCACACCTCCTTGTCGTACTTTGTTCTCGTGTCTAATTTATTTTTTCGTCTCGACGCGACTCCTGTTTAATATTCGCAGCTCTCGGGTGCTATAGTTACATTTGTATTTATTACGAGGAAACATGACGTCACTTCCTGAGGGAAGAAAAGCGGAATAAACTCATCAACGGCCAATCGACTTCCCCCTCGGCTATGTGCATCTGCCTGTGGGTCCAGTCTGCGGTCTTCGGGATCTTGCACGATGTATTTATAGAGCCGAGCTATATATATATGGCATGGGATACACTGAACTTTGGTACAGGTATATATGTATATATATAATCGTTTTTTTTTTACGATACCTCTCGATATCCTATTGTTCAAGAGTTGTTAGCAGGAAGCTAGTACTTTGCAGTTTAATTGGCAGCTTAAGTATCGCGAATCCAGTGTTAGCTATCTGCATTAGCATACGTAATAGTATACTTTAATGTATATATATAAAAGTAAAGTTTGCATGCATACTAATGATTTACTATCAGCTTAGAACGTATCCGATGTTATCATTAAATCTATATTGAATTTCAAGTGCATCGTTAACGTATTTACAAAAATAGTTCGATTTAAATATATCGATACGGTACGAGGTATTTAAAAAAAATTTTAAGTACCATATCGCTAATCTTCTTTTTCAAAGAAGTAAGCAGTCTTGCGCATGCGCGCATCAGATTTCAGGGACGCGTCGCGCGACCTTTGCTCCCGTTCGCTTTATTTAACGTGAAAACTGGCAGACAAAGTGGCGCGCCGTTACGTCGAGGTCGAAATTGCAAGTGGCACTGCGCCGTCAGAAGGCACGTAGCTACATGAGAACCGAGGGAAAATGTGGATGCACTTTGAAGAGCGCCTTTAATTAAACCGAAAGAGCGACGTGTATTGTCATTTCGCGCGACAAAGCGCATCGCAGATCCTCACCCATTGAGGTGCGAAAACCGAAACGTGCCTTCGCGTAAGATTCGCGAAATTTCGTACAGCCAATAACGTACGGTCGTAAAGTGACGTTGTCGTAGACTGCAGGGATTCGGCTAATTAAAAATGAATAATTAAACGCGATTGTCCGTATCAATGATATTTATCGATAACAGCTCTTATCTCGATGATCGATCGACGGTAGATTTTTTTCGCGCAAAAAAATGTTCACCGAGTAGCGGGTAAAAATGTGCTAATCGAGTGGCCAGATAATTAATGGCATTATCGATGAATACTTTAGCATATAGTATACATTGCTTTATCTATAGTGGTTTATTTATCGAAGATATAGTATAATATCATACCGTGTATAATATTATCGAAATAAGTAGTTAATTGTTCGCGATATTGCTCGTCGATTGATATTACAGTATATATATATACACAGGTATATATCAGTAATTAACTCCAGGGCAGCATCCGTGAGATGAGTGCTTAAACGTAGGGCGTGTGGACCACCCATGATTGCGGATTAGCATAAGAGCCAGACGAGAGAAGTATGCGATACAGAGAGGATCTAGAAAGGCTTAGGGGGCGCTACAAGGGTTGTTTCGTAGCTGCGTCCTCGAGGCGAGCTGATAGCGAGTTTAAAAATATTCCGGCAAAATTTTGCAAAATCTACGTTAATTATCATTTTAATGGAATCCGCGTGTGAACTGGACTTTACGAGGTCGCCGGGTCTTGGTAGTCGGGTTAAGCTGGATAGGAAGGGAGAGGGAGGGGTGGCTCCTCGGTACGTGGTGGACACGATTTTATTTTAGTCTGCTCGAAAATCCTTCTACCAGGTATAGTAACGGTAGCGAGTCGAGCGAGAAACGAAACAACCGAACAAGGCGTTATTAACATTAAAATTGCCTGGAGAATCCGGGACGTCGCGCTGGCGTGTTAATACGTGCCTACGCCGCATCGTATACGCTAAACTACTTGAAACAACTCTAACTAGTTTTACTCGGAGTCGTAAAGCCGTGCAACAACAAGAACAACAACAATTGTCGCTACGCTAGGAGCCTCTGTCGTACAAAGTACAGCGTGTGATATTTATAGGGTTGAACGTTGTATACGAATTCAGGGGACTCCCGTGTATGGGTATACCGTAAGAGGATGGCACCTGAAATCCATGTAACTTCGACGATACAACTGTATTCTTTGGGTTTGGTTCGTACAGCATTGTTGTCGCACTTGTACGTGTTGTATTGTGACAGGGGCGAAATACAGGGGTTAAGTAATATATAATATACGGTATGATAATAATAATATCGCTGTCGAACAATAATCCTACCTGATCCATTTGTCATTTAACCTAAGCGCCACCACCCACGGCTTTATCACGAGCCTCAAACCCAGTTTACAGGGTTTCTCGTTTCAGTTCTATTCTACTGCTTGTTCCTGTTTATCACTTTTTTTTCTCTCTCTCTCTCTCTCTTTCGCTCCTTCGCCGGCCACTGTACTGTCTTTCTTGCTCTCTCTCTCTCTTTTTATGACAGGACTCGAAACGACTCGAACCTCTTTCTTCTTTACGCACTTACTTTATAACCGGCATCTTACTCATCTTTACACTCGGCATGTTCAGCCCTCGTATGTGGGTGGTTGATTTAGTGCACAGTAGATTCAACAATGTATGAAATTATATCGCGCAGTTCGGCCGGCCTGTTTTGACCTTTTATCTAACGTCCTACGTACGTTATTTGGCCGTGACGTCACTCTTCTCTCCGCGGGTCAAGAACAGACTCTCTTAACTTTACGTACGCTTGAAACTTCGCGTCGGTTCGGCTGCGTTGACTCGTTCGGATTAATTCGGGACAATATCTCGGACAGTCTCTCGTCTGTATCGCGAAAATCACCTTTTCTAATGACTTCGGATAAATTATGCCGATCGTGTCTGCGCTCCGTTTTCTTGCTGGATAGGTAGTTTCTTTTTTCTTCGTCTCCTCCTCCACCCGTCCTCCCTTTTCTATCCTATGGACTCTCTGACTCTAGTCGTTAGGATTTTACAAGCACCGCGTGAACTCGTGGAAGGAGAGCAGCCCTGGGGCGCGTGAAACGTGCCGAGAATCGCGACTCCGCGAATTCTGGCAAAAGGGGGAAAACGGAGGAAAGGAAATGACACGTTGGAAAAGTAGCTGGAATTTCAGTTGCCAGGATAATTGTTACCATTTTCAGGCTCTTTCTTGATTGCCCAATTTTTTTTTTTAATCATGGTACCCTTTCGGGTACCTTCGGTGCTATTTTAAATAAGGACCCCTTTGAGGGGGTTGGAAATTTGACAGCTGTCAAATTGGGTTTAGTAAGGTACTTTTTTTTTTGAAAGGGGGTTCGAATTTTGCAAATTCATATTTTTGCATTTGATTGTATCTTTGTGTAATCGTTCGTTAAATCGTTAACGATGGGGTAACTGACGTTTCATCGTCAAGTTGAATTTGACTGGTGGCTCTTTAAAATTGCGAATCGGAGACAAATACATTATGTTAATGTTGGATTTTCGCATTTGCATGCAAACAACCGCGTTTCGGATGAATGCTGATTCATTCAAATTTAAGGCAATGGGGTGAAAAAGAGGCGCGGTTTCACAATGGCCAATCACTGCGACATTTAGGTATGCTAATGCAACGTTACGTTACCTTAGGAAGAGGGGGCAGTCTTCTTTTCATTTATTCTTTCGGTACTTCGTCGCCCGGCTGAGGTTACTGCTAACTTTTTTGACTTACGTAACGACCAAATTCCTCTGTCAAATTTTCAATTTCATGCGGGATTTTAAACATATTTTTTTTAACAAATCCGTTTTTTTCTTTCACCCTTGAGAAACCAAATGTTACAAGGTGCTTTCCAAGGACATCTGTATTCCCGTGCAATACTTGTATATGGAGATTAATGATACAGTTGGATTCCAAAAAAAATGAAAGGTGATAAAAATTTTTGGAAATTTTCATCTTTTTCTCAGGACGTACAATCAGATCGATAGTATAAATGTATATGTATATATCTATAACGCATCGATGTACCTATAGATGAATTATTCAGGAACGATTTGAAACTTTACACATATTTCTACACGGGCAAACGTAACGTCGTTTCAAAAAGTTAATCGATCAAATTAGAGATTTAGTATTTTTCCAAAGTTTTCCCGTTCGTCGATCCAAAAGAAAAACGAGTCTTGCAAAAATATTAGGATTTCATCCAGTCCGCCTATAACGACTGAGCAAGATAAATACTAGAAAACGGGAACGCACGATTTCCCCTATGAGAATCCGTGCTCTTCAAAATATCGAAACGAGGGAAACCAAATCCAATGATTAATAATACATGTGCCGTTGAATATTTCAGTCCCATATCCGCAGGCAAAGACAGTAGCATGCAGTACAACGATAACGTTCTACATGCTACCTACCTACCCCATAAATAATATATATCATTGCCAAAGGGATCTTACCTAAAAAAAAAAGCTTTGTTATCAAGATCACGTCAATAAATAATTTTGTGGTTATCGATAAAGCAGCATGCGCCATTTCAAAATTTTTTCCTCCTTGACCAAGCAATTTCCTTCGTCTCCCCTAAAATCCACAAACGATTTGATCTCGTTGTCATCGCGATCGTAAGAGAAAACATTTTTTTCACTCATCCCAATTTCTCCTATACGTTAATTCATACGAAATTTCAAAATTTACCAAATCCCAGATAAGGACCAGTCGAACCAGCTTGTCCCTCCGCGCTGATCTTCACCTGAGATATCAACATCCTCCAGTTAACGTATTCTCGTTTAGAAGCATACGTACCAACGTAACGATGCCCACGATCTTGTCGACAATCTCGTGAAGATCATGTTTACGATGATCGTTATGATAGTCAGTCGTGGAGAATCTTACCCGAGTGTCGTTCCTTAGTAACAGTGCTTGGTATACCCAGTGAGAAATTCCGTCTCCTTGTTCAGCGAAGCACTGGAACGGCTGGCTGACGGCATCGAATAACACGCCATTATCTGAACGCTGTAACTCGAGGCTGCCAATAAACGTCAACCCTTGCATTACAATAGCGCGACGAGTGAGCGCGTACGATAAGGTATACAGGATTTTGAAAATTAAAATTTGGAAATTCCTTTCCCAATCTTTGACCAAGAGCTCCTGATCGATTAACAATAATCATAATAATCACAAATCAGGTATACCGCATGTCCCACAATTATTATTATTATCCGGACAGTACGGTCCAAAAATCTCTGCGTACAGTTAATTAAAAAGTTTGGACTCCGTGACAGTAACGATAACCCAAATGAGATCGTCGTACAAATGACATTCGGGAAAAATTTGTTTTTCGAGTTCTCGTTCGTTCGTTACGTCATTACGACTTCCACTCGAAGCATCAAAGGAGACCGCCAAGACGAGAGACGTGAGAGACGTGAGCGCGAAAGGTAATTTAATTAAAATAAAGTTATGTTTACTAATTCGTCGTTATATTATCGATCGTTCGTATCCTGAATATCTGTGCACTTGGTCCAGCGGCTGGTACGTATCGCATGCGGGCTTACGTGCTGTACGCTTATTCATATGGCAATTTGACGGCACTTGACTGTTTGACGGTTTCGTATAGGGGAGAATGACTGCATCAAATCGTATTGGTAGGGATCTCGTTGAGGCAAGTAGAGCCACTGTGCTAGGCCGGTCGACGTTAGTTTCACACGCGGCTTCATTCACGCTTGCTTCCGTTCTTCCTGGCCGTCGATGCTTCGCCCGGCTGTTGCTCCCCTTCGCTCGGCTAACACCGCCTTTCATTGGTGGCAACGAGCTATTTGGAAATTGCCGGATGCTGCGTTAGACAAGCCGATCTGACATCTTCAATTCCCACACTCGATAACTGTCGAATTTATTCAATTGGCACCGTCACTGTTCTCTTACGCCGATAACCGCGTAATAGAGCTCAAGAGAATTTTTCATTATTTTTACGACTCGATGTTGTAATTAAAAAAGGAGTTAATGAACTGTTACGTCATACCGTCTGGGGAAATAATGAACTTGTCTAAAAAGTAACGTATTACATGTCACGCGTGCACCTGGCTTAGGTTGGTTGTACGCAATCTGACTTTTCGAAAAGATGTCCCGCCTAAGGGAATTAGGTTTCTGTCACTGTGCTAATCTTGGGTTAGCTTGTACACGTACCGTGACGTAGTGATAGGAAAGCGAAGAATGGATTTGGACGATGCTAGGTGTATGTTGGAATTCAGTGGTGATTTTTTTTCATCGATACTCATTGATTCGAAAATTTTTATATTATTGATTAGAACAAATTTACTGTCTCCGATAATTGGATGCGAACGGGGGCGACGCGTGAAATTACCATGATCGTTCGAGCGCGAGTCTCTTACGGTGGATTGCGTTTAGCGAATGGAGACTTATGGGATAATTAACGCTAATATCGTGAATGGGTATTTGTATCGAGGAATATGATTTTATCAGGTACGAAACAGATTAATTATCCAGGCCGAATGGCGCGGGGATTTGAATTTTGATTAAGGATTATAATATTTTTTTAATCAATTATTTCGATCCGTTTTAATCAGCCTCGTACGATCTTGCGCTTATCACGGAATAAAGCGGTCCAGAGCCGGATGCTGGGAATGCGGTAGGCGTGATTGTAGCTGCCTGCAGATTAGACTCTCGTCATTCTCCATTGCGGATCGCAAGATCGCACTACTGCGATAACGAATCAGACCTAATCCCACTGTGGATACACTGTTTCGCAGTGCTTGAGAATTTACGTGTTTCACGAAATAATTCAATCAATTACCGCACCGAGTATCGTTATCGCATGAAAACGAGCGCGACCGATTCTTCGAATTATTTTGATGATTTCTTATTGCCAATCTCGACGATTTCACGCTATTTACGACAATTCTCATTTTCCTGTCATTACCACGTAAATCTCATCCCTCGTGTCGGCCGTTTCCGCTGAATTCAAAGCTCTATATATCAGCCTAAACAAGTCTCTGCGGTTTGCTTGTACTTGAATATAAAGATAAAATTTTTGAAAATTTCTCAAAATCATTTTTTTCTAAAACCCAAAAATTGCAATATTGAATTTAACAAAGCATTAACCTTCCTCGATCTTGAACGTTAATCAAAATATTTGTATCACAAAATTCTTTCATCCAACGTGGTGTATCGACAGCTGCTATCACTTGCCTGTGGCTTCCATGTAACAGAGAGACCGCGAGAGAGATCGACTTCGTATTATCACAGGCGTAATGTGATATTTTATGAATGTTTATGAAAGAGCTTGAAGTATCCTCTGCAGCACTTGACCCAAATAGACTGTTCGAGTCTGCTGGTTTGGTAACTGCGTGGGATTTGCTACCTAGGGAACTGAAGAGATACGAGCGCGCCCGAGCATATTCCTACCCGACTGTGGAATTATTTATTTTATTTTGCTCTCGAAAAAAGTCTCGCACGCTCGCGCCAAATGTTATTCTCAAATACACATACGTAGAAGCATAAGAGAGGCGATTCAATTCGATCAAGTGGTTACTCGACCGATCGTTTTGCTTTCTCTCAAAAAGTTTACTCAAGATTCTCACTCGAATATTTCTATTGTCTATACATTGTCACGAGATATATCAATGACGTAGGAAAAATATATCATTGATTTAACCACGGTCAATTATTAACCATATATCGTATCTATACGTATTTGTACAGTCCGTTAACAAAAGTTTTCATTTCTTTGTCTGCTTATCTCGTTGTCTCTATCAGGCGATCTTATCTCTCTCTATACTCTCACTTGCTTTCATTTGCTACGTCGGTGCACTCGTAGCCAACGACAAATGAACTCTGCACGTTACTTGTCTAGCTAATGACGCAATGACGAGACCCCTTGTTGCTCTATTCGAAACTGTCGCCACATAGAGAGGGAAGTAACCACTTGTTATCCTCATCCCTCGGCATCGGTTGCCCCACAATTCCGCGCTCGTTCACACAAATAAATAATCATTGCTTTCAGTGTGGAGTCTCCTGTCGTCCGGAGATCAATTAACTTTAATGAATAATTATTTTTTGGCGCAATGCATTTTTAACTCGATGCACTTTTTTTGGGGGAAAATTTAATTAACCTTTTTTTCACGGACAGTATTTTGTGGATACGTGTGCGCTGTGCGGAATAGGGATGATGGAAGATCTCTCGAATATATTTACTCGGATCATACCTTAAAAATGATTTTTTTTTTTCCATCGATTCTCAATGTTTCCTCAATCTCCTTTCTCTCGATTTCACCCCTTTTTTTCAATCTAAAGAGACACTCTTTTTCATCCTTCCATAGAACGAAAGTTCATTTCCGCCGATCCTATCCAACTCCGATTTTCAATTACGAGATATACATAGACGTGACGCGACTGAACGACAGGAGTTGACAATTTTTTTTGTATTAATGAACTTTGACCTATGGAATTTTTGATACTGCTCCCTGTCGCGTATCGCAGTCTGATAATAATTCAATGTTTTCGCGTTATCTCTCAACAAAGTTTCTGCTGGTCTCGAAAAGGGAGAGAAGGAAAAATCTGAAATTCCACTTGTATAATTACATGCAAATTAGTTAGTTAACTTTAACCTATTACTTTTTTTTTCTTCTCCTTGACCCGTGTCCTTAACCACAGAACGGCAGAGCCGGTAATGACGGCTGCGCTACTGGTCGGGCCGCTTCTTCGACTGGTCTCTCTCGTAAAAGACGTTCTGGCAAAGAAAAAGGTCCATATGCAATCTCCCCGGGAACAACAAATTGGCTGTAAAAATTCAGGCCCGATTTGGCAAATTGAAAATCGTACAAAATTTCGGCCAATCGATTTCTCCGTTAAACTGTATACCCGTATGGATACCCATAACCGTATATGGGTATAGAGACACTTAATATACTGTTATAACGCGCAGCTTAGAAATTAAAAAATTTTTATTACATAGCTATTATGTACCGACAACCTTTTAACCTGGTACTGTGACTCTGAACGATATCGTGTTGCGAGATTTTCATGAGAACGTCCTTAGGCCGGTATCCAAGGTGCGAGTCCAGGTAACAATTTGTATAACGATAACTTCATTAGTATCCTGCTAACGGTAATGGCTACGCATTATGCACTTAATTAATATCTCCTGTAATGACGCCAGCCCGCTGGGCGATGATTATGCGTCTCATCGTCATGTCCTTATAATCCAACTCTGGCTATGTTACGCGCTTAGAGAGTAATTATCATTCACGATTTAACCAAGAATTACGATCGTCATTGGCAGGATCTACACGTATTTTTCGTTGTTGGATTTTACGATTATTACATTTTATTAAGCCTCTTACGTTTTTACATGACGTTACCGAACGAGTCAATTGGGAGTTGACCAATCGGAAAAAAATGAATAAAAAATACTATGTACTCCTGTATGGATGAGAAAGTGGGTGAATGAATTTTTAAATTTTTTTACCGAGCATCATTCACTGATCTATGCCAACTTCCGGTATCTCTCGTAATGCTTTGCGTGCTCTAGACAGTGACTATATATAAATATCCCGTTTAATCGTCTTATTGTGGGTTCGCCCTGTCTTGGGGTCACGTCGAATTAACCTCTTGGGTAGTTAAAGAAAAATACGGAGAAAGCACAGAAACGCATTAGTTGAACGAACCGTAAATTACTTACTGGAACGCGAGTCTTTATCGGTTACTTTTAGTCTTGACGCAAGTCGTTCCGTTCGTTTCTCCTACTGTCTATAACACCGTCCCTCCCTCTCACGAGCTTCCGGTAGCCACTCGAGGAGCCAAGTAACTTCCGTCCGACGATAATCGACAGCGATAGCTGAAAGTGACTGTAAACACGGGAATGAGCATTTTTCATTCGTCGACTCCCCTGAAATTTTGGTTTGAAAATGGAGATAATTTTATTAAAAAAAAGGTTTTTTTTCAACCCCTATTTTATTAATGTACCTAACCGTCTCCCCGAACTCAGTCTAGCCGTAAGATCTACCGAATCGTCAAAAGTAACGTCGACGTCGTTGACGGCGATAGGTGACAACGACAATAGGGGATGAAGATCCTTCGATATGGCTGGACCACCGAATCGAGCCAAACGACCCTGGTATAAAGCCTCGTAGCAAATGTCGGCGATTTCCATTAATGGGAAATTAATATATCGCGATGCCCTCACATCTTTCTCGGAGTATCGTCATGAATATAAACGATCCCCGGGTATAAGGACGAGGTTTTGGCTTGGCAGTGCGTTTAGTATGGCGTAACGAACGACTCTTTTCTTCCCAGCAGAATACAAACGGCGCATTGACTCCCTCCGGCGTACAGAAACGGCAGAGCCAAGCGTAGCGCGTGCAAACACATTCGCGGGGGTGGATTCGGCTGCTCAGACTACTCGAATAGGACGCAGAGACTACCGAACGAGCACATATGGACATACGTGTGTGAATTTTTGGTATGCTTTACACATACGAGAAAAAGAAAGGAAAAAAAAAGACACATGTCAGGTCTGATGTCGGAAGGATATGTGTGTATACGTATGTATAGCTTATTGCCGTCTCAACGTCACCCTCCCCTAACAAAATTGACCAACTTTTTTAATCAGGTTAAAAACATCTTTTCTTCTACCAAGAATTATTTAATATTCAATTTGATAGTGAGGTGATGAAAGTACTTTATTTTTTATTTATAGTTCTCCTTTTTTCACTCCCCAGTGCCGTACCCAATTTTCATTTTGTCTTTCCGATGGGATCTCTCGCGTATGTGCTTTTCGAATTATAATAATCTGACCACCGTATGAAACGGGCGACGCAGCTACGGTACCGGTAAATCACCTACTCCCAGCATTGAGACTCGGGCAGATAGCAATATGAAACCAGTTTCATTGTAATGACGGTAACAGAGGGGCGCGCCTGAGGCAGTAACGAACACCGGGCAACCTGTAGGGCCACTGACCACCTACCTACGTAGGTAGAAGGTAGGGTTAGGTTAGATGTTTTATATTGTGTGTATAAACACTTGAATTATATCTGTATATATAAAGTGCAGCCTCCGCATTGATACATATTAAATTTACATACGCAGCATCCCATCGAACTATGGACCATGCGTGTATTATTATACGGCTCACTGTACTGCTTTTGATAACGGATGCCTTTCGATCGATCTGCTACGCTCAACTTTCCCTTCTTTAATCTCTGCTACTTCCATCTATCCCCTATCTCTAACCATCCCCTGTTCCCTTGCGGGATACGATATTATCGTTGTACTGCGAATGCAATCTTTGGCTTCTCCTTTTGCCCCTCTCAGGTCTTACGTCAGCTTCGAACCACGTGGTACGTCTTTGAATTTCCTTACAGGACCACTTTAATTCTGACACACCCTGTATGTACGAGAACGTATTTTTTTCGGATCAATAAGACCGTCTTTTATTTACGAAATTTTTTTCGGAGTTTTATACAATTTTAACATGGTTCTCCACATTGTTGTATATGCTTCTTAAGGGATGCTTGGGAGATTTTTTTTTGGACCGAACTGCGCCGTCATTACATGCAACATGCCCTGGTCCTGTTTACGGGGATTCTTTAATGATCCACGTTGCGTAAAGGGTGAGGAGGGGATGGAGTGGGGGGGAGGGGAGGGTGGTAGTGCGGCATTAGCGTCTTTTCACGTCGTACCGGGAACGATCAGGGTAAAAGGGAGTGTCACCTTTGTGCAGGACTTTCAATGGCGTCTAATAGGACCTGGTTGGATTACCGGGTAAATTATTCTTTCGGGAGGATTTGGGAGGATTGCCGGGAAATCGATCCTCGACGTCGTTCGGTTGTCGCTTGCAAATTTTCAGGCTGCCTCGTACGCCTTCGCGAATTTATGATCTTTGACGTTAAAGTTTCGGAATTTGATTTTCCGAATTAATCATTATACGGACTGATTGTAATTGTATTACGTTACGGAGATAAGGGTTAATTATATTGACGTCGCACGAGGTTGTTTGACGAGGTTGATAAATTTTTTTTTTTAAATAAAATTTCCAACACCATCGTTAAGCTCTTTGGTAACGTGATATCCGTATCTTTTGGGTCGTATCACACACGCTGTTTGACGTGTAACGATGTTCCGTAGCTCGAGGCTAAATTTAAGCGAGGCGGTTACTTTAAAAATCTTGTTTATATGCAGGCCGCGTTGTCGCAGGGTCTTTAGCGCGTGAGCATGGGCAAGTGCCCTGACAAACAATGACCAATTAAAAGTTTCGCCGTCACGAGGGCGACGGGGAGGTACGTGGAGGAAGACAGAGGGATGCTGTACCCAGAAGGTGTCATTAGAGAGAGAGAGAGAGAGAGAAAGAGAGAGTGAGAGAGTGAGTGGGAGAGGCGAGGGGGAATGTAGGGGGATGAAACTGGATTAAAATCGTATAAGGGAAGGATCTTGATATCTCACAATCCACCCTATGTATATTTTTGGATTAACATAAATGGAAAAAACTTTGCCATTTTTTTTTTGCAAAAATCTTCGTATCCTATTGCGTCGCTCTGGACCAGCGCGAGCACAAGATGGGGAACAGTTTGGAAAATATTATTCCTCACCTCAGGGATAACCACTGTGACTTTTCTCGTAAGATTATATTTCCCGGAGTCGCTGCCGAGATAAAGAGCCAAGTGGTCCAGATGGGGGGATGCTGCGGAAAGTTACTCGTGGAATCCGAGGTGCGAAAATGCTTTCTATATCTATGCCGAGACTGCTTCTAACCACCCCTCGACTGGCAACTCAAATGCCAGACATCCCCTCCCCCCCACCCCCTCTCCCCATCTCCCTTCATCTTAACGAAAAATGTTTTAATCTCATGAGATGACCTACTCTACAAAGCTTTGGTTAATCTTAGTTTTATGGGGAGGGTTCGCCGCTGTCTTTTCCTCGGGACAAGAGTCTTTCGAGACCCTCAAAGTACCTACCCTCCTTTGACCTGGCCCTGCTCTTTCTCGCTCCCCCCCACCCTCTCCCCCCTTGCCTTTGGCTTCATCTCACTTGAAACCAGCGACAGTTTTTTTGTTGCTCTACGTGAATCGCCGCTTTGAAGTTTTAGTCGATACATACGTGTATATACATTTTAGTACATATGAGACCATGTGCATAGATATACACGTATGAAGATAGGGGGATAAAAATGTAGACGGACAGTAGAGAAAGAATAGGGATGCTTTCTCGGAATAATGTAAAAGCAGATATTCTTAAGATGAATCTTTGTGAGGATAACTTTATTTTTGTGTTATCAAGTGAATTGATATGTGGAAATAAATAATTAAATAATTCATTTTTTTTCACTATTATCGTACGTATCACGGGGATGAATTTTTTTGTTAAACAATCTTTCGTTATTTAACCCCTCGAGAGACGGTGGAGAAAAAAAGAATGAATCAATTGTACAGACGTAATCGGAAGGTTGGTAGCAGTAATCCACGAGACAATCAGAGAGGTCAATCGATTTAACTTCTAGACAACTTCGGGTGGGTCGAACCTTTCATTCGGAATAACGATGAAGTTTGTAGCCGAATGTCATTTATTTTCAGGAGCCGCGCGATAGCCCACTCGATTCTCATTTGAATTTTACGAGAGAGCGATAAAGAATTTACCACCAGGGAGAGGTCTATAACAGAGCCGTTTAATTAATTTTCAATTAAAATTTCGATTCCTCTACGAATGCCTAAGTCGATGGTATAATTATTATTTTTTTTAACGCACTTCCATCTCCGACTCGAATACCCAGGTAACCAGGGAGTCTGACGTTTTTCTTCCGATTCGAATTCTCATCCCAGCATGGGATGCTGGATGGTCCAGGATGTAATCTATAACCACTTCCTCCCGGTACTCTCGGACCAGTCGAGGGGTCCACTAGGTATATGCTCCTATAACGTGGTATATGAGTTCCTCCCTACTTCACAAGCTATGATCGATTTGTCGATCGATGTTTCCTAATATACCCTACGTTTATGTAACATTTATGCCGGGCTTCTCGTCATTCATGCCGCACTGAAATGGTCGTGCTTATTTCTGCTGTCGAGATACTCAGCGATGCGGCAGGTTACGACATTTACATTCATTCATGGGCTTCAATGGGAAACGAATGTACATTTGAATCGTACGTGTGAAAAGAAAAAATATATTTTTTGTATGTAAAAATTGTACCTGTTATCGGTGTTGTGGGATATTTGCATACGAGAATATAAAATAATAATAATAATTATCGTTTGCCATGCCGATTTATTTGTTTTATATTTATGAAAGAATTGAAAGGCTGTCGATTTATATTCAGGGTTATTGATTTGTTTTATCATGTGGATATGTAATTTTATGCGTCGGATTTAGACAGGCTGAAATAGCTCGGCGGATGAAAAAAATTAAATATATATATATATGTGTGTATTTATATGTGTACACGGTGGCACTTAGTTCCGTGCGGCTAAGCAGCCCGTTTCCACGTTTGATTCGCTTAATTGGCGGAATTAGGTCTAATTTTGGGCTACGTAGTATATGACCCGGTAACGACAAGGGTGTTGATGCTCTGGATGTTATAAAATTTATGACCAAATTTCAACGTTGTTTCATAATAATTGGCGTAGATCGTGAAGCGGCTTATGGCCGTTAAGGGATAGGCGGCCCCCGGGAACTTCTAATCCAAAAGGGTCTGACGTGGAATTTCCGCCGATTAGATGAAACTTTTATACGAGTTTACTTCGTTTTCGTCTTATCCGTTATTGATTTTCATGACAAAATTGATACGAGGAACGAAGTCTTTTTTTTTTTTGAAAATTCAGTCTTACATGATTCAGTGTTATTTTTATCTGAGATGTCGATTCAAATTTTGATTGTATTATTTTTTCTAGGATATTTCCCGAATGCTCGTCTGTATTAACATATATAAACATTAGCTTGGGAACTTTTTTTTTGGCAAATATAAGATTGGAGGTTGTACGTCACTCAGGGAAATTGGAAAGGGGTGGCGAAAATACTCGTGAAATTTATTCAAAAAAGATAGGGTAGATTTCGAGTTTAGAATTGGTTAGGATGTATCTGTATATAGATTAGGTAATATTTTCTTGTTAATATATATATATATATATATATAAAGATCCTGTTATGAGTTTTATACTGGGGTGACTCCTTTTACATTGCGACACGTAAGAAGATGGCACTCGAAAGTGATTTGATCGACAATCCTATATCAGTGCAAAAATTTTCGCACGGCCGATTCTCAATCGCTACTTTACTTCCGCGAGGGCGATTTACATTTGCGGAAAACGTAAGTGCAAAATTACATCCTCTGCCTCTCCCACTAAGCCGTTTCCGCAATTGCACAAATTTGTACGTCCTCGCAAGCCGCGCCAGGCGACGTCATGCGTTGCTACAGTGGCGACAACTGCGATAAACTTTGCCCAATGACCTGCCGGCAAGTTTTAATTAGTCGAGGGGTTGGCGTAGACCAAATTCAATGAATTTCTTATATCCGCTCCGGAGGGGTGGTCGGTGTTAATGAAAAATTTACTAGACAGGAAACAAGAATAAGGAAATCCAAGAGTAAGAATAATGTATCAATACTGGAAAATGGCGTAAGACATCGCGAAATGAATTTCGGTAAAAGGATTGGGAGCGTAGAAAAAAAATATGACGTAAGGGGGTGAGTGATGATTTTTGCAATATGAATAAAACCTGTTTTTTTAATAATAAAAAAATATTTTCTATAATTATATCGATCGTAGAATAACTGTGCCTTTTCGTTTTTATTTAAAAGAAAATGTCTTTTCGCACATCCAAATTTTGACAGCAGACACGATACCACTTGAAACGTATAATCCTTCTACTACCTCATATGTATTTACGGACGGGACGGTAATTAGTCGAAAAATGTCCGGTCGGTCGAGACCTTTTTTTTTAAACGGCCACTATGTGAATGGAAGCGGACGGTAGTATACCGGTTGCGCGCCACTATAAGCGGACACGTAAATGCACGAGGATTCCCGAAAACACCCGAAGTAACAAACCCTCGTCGCTCGGGAAGCTGTCGCCCCACCACATCCAGTCGTGTTTCGAGCGCCAGAGCGCGAGCTTCGAGAGTGCTTGGTCGGTACCCGCGGTGATCCGTGCGACACGTTCCTGTCAAATTTACAAATAAAATACGCGAGTGATTTCGAAATCGAAAACCTAACCTCCCCGAATAAATTGTCAAAACGAGTTTGTTCTCGGTGGACGACTAAGCGGATTAATTAAATATCTCTGATAATCGAGAATAAAAGGAAGTCGCATTTTAAATCGTACGAAATGTCGATCTAGCGATCGATCTAAATTTCGATTAAAACTCTCGTGAAAAAAAAAAATCGGCGTCGGTGTTTTCGCGTGATTATTTTTTCCTTTTTTTTTCTATTAGTTTCTAAACAAAATCGGTAAGATAGACGGGATAATTTTTTTTACGAAATCGAAGTAGTTGGTGACGTAGTTTTTCCTGAGTGCTCAATACAGTGATGGGGTCCTACTGAAGGCTCGCGAAAAGTAAAGAGTGCTCGAAATGAATTTGAGATGTACGATTTCGCGACATTGCCTTTAAGAATGTCAGCAGCAGTCGTGCGTGTGACGTCGAATTGAAGGCGCCTCCTTGGCAGCGATAATACGCCGGTTTATGAGGTGTGATCGGTCGTAAGGTTCAACGTTGTTACGAATATGGAGTCGGACACGAATTGGCCGAGAAAGAGTCTCGAGGTGACGATGCCTAAGAAATTCCGCAGGGAATCGTCTCGGATGAACTGGAGCCGTATCAACGGGGCTATGTGCGTCCTCTGCTTCGCCAGCCTTGTTGTCTCTGGGATTCTCGCCTACAGAGAGATGCTGCTTGAGTCGAGGGTTGCGAAACTTGAGGCCCGTTGCCAGGCACAGGAATCCGCTGAAGTCCTCGTTCAGAGGCTCAGGAGGGAAGTTCAGGAGCAACTTGACGTGCGACGCGAGCATCCGGAACAAACGACCGTATTTAGGATCAAGAGGGACGTAGCCGAATGCAACTGTCCAGCAGGTATATGAGACAAGTTTTTCCAAAATTATTATTATATATCCATATTTTTCTAGGAAAAACTGTAAAAATTGATAATTCACACGGAACGATTAGCGGACGATGTAAAATATTTTTACGTGTACGAAACAAATTTTTGGGTCTCATTGAAAATTATTTTATCACTCACGCTTATCGCGGCTCTTTACTCCCATCCGGTTATCGCGAAACATTTGCTACTGAACCTGTCGGAAATCGAAGAAAATTCCTACGTTTGCGACGTTTCCCCCGCGACTTCCGGTATCGCGTAGCGATTTTCGGGACGGGATGAAATGCGAATCGTAGCGCGAAAGTTCGTTGTACTTGTAACGAGGATAGCCAACTTAATGTAACGTTTCACGCAGACCCGTTCAGGCGGAACGTCGTTCATGTTCGCAAAGTCATCGATAAATACGAGAGTCGATGTATGGAGAGACAAATATTAATCCGACTTGATTTAATATATTTGATATAAAAAAACATTTTATTTTATATATTTTTTTTACAAAAAGAACAAACCGACCACACTCGACTCGCAGGAATTACGAACAATTGTCAAAAGTTGGTCCTCCCCCCCCCCCACTCCTTGAATGAATTTTCCAAAAATACCCCAGAATTCTCTCTACTCCCATACGTACACGAGAGTCTCGACTTAAAGATAGAATCACAGGGTATCCTCCATTTTCTGGCGAAGCTGTCAAAGCATTTATGGCATTTCGACACCCCGAAGAAATAATGTAGAAAAAGCAAAAACACGCGCGCTTCAACGTTTCCACATCCGAGCGATTCACGCTTCTCTCGCAGACGCACTTTTCTCCTAATTTCCTATTTTTCTTTCAACTTATCCTCCAACCCTTCGCTCCTTCTTTTTATCGCTCCATTCCCGTTCCTCGAAAAAAAAACATTGACGAAACGATTACGAAAACTCCCGGCGTTATCAGTTCGCGTCAAAAGTAACACATGATAAATCTAATGGTCCAGACCTCCTATTCGCGTTCCCGTGCTTCCCTTGGCAACGCGGTGCCCATTGTTGGATCGTCCTGACCTCCAATTGGGGTTTGAAAAAAAATTCTTGACGCAAGTCATGGACTCACTTGTTCCACTCGGTACCTGTCGCTCATTGGAACACTGGAACCGACGTTCCAAAGAACATCGAGGGGCCTCCTGTAACACCCCCTCCCCCCTATAAGAAGGGGTTAAATAACTGTTTGCTTGCCACCCCTTGACCTCAGTACACGATAAGACTTTTGGGGTCTTTGGAGTTATTCGGACGATTTAAATATTGGTCCTCTATAGAATTAACTTATATATATATATACACCACAGAACCCTCTTCAACTGTAACGTCGATATTGTTTTTTATCTTGCACTTGCAACAGGGATGACCTAATAGCAGTCCATGTGCTATCACTGTGTTATATACATATATATAATGCTATAGTAATACTCTTAGCATATGAAAAGCATAGTTCGTAAAAGTTTCGAAGGAAAACTACTGAGTTCTTCGTATCAGCCCACGACGAATTGAATTTTCCATTTCCCACGCTGGAGACAATTCGATCGTGATCGAGTGTCGCCCCGGGTCTCTGATTGGTGTGTCTCACGATCCACTTTCGAGTTTACGCTGGAAAAGTGAACGTCGACTTGAAAAAAAAAAAATTTGAAAACACACGAGACAAGAACTTTGAAAAGACGGTGGGGTTCTCCTGATACAGTTTGCTCACCCTTTACTTTCGCTACCACGTGTCTCCTATTGTGCGACATTATTATCCTTACGTGCCTTAACAGTGGGTCTTACGCGACTGGCAATTAGTCGGCATTTCGTTAAAAAAAAAAGGCAGATAAATTCCAATTTAGCCGCAGGACGAATAAATGTCTTTTCTTCTTTTTCTCCTCGCGTGTAAGTACAGGTAGGGAGAAAAAAATTAAATTTTTCGTACCTATAGAAAAAAAGTACTTTGTACCAACCAGCTCTGTGGACGTGTACCCACCCGTGTGTGGAGGGACGCCGTGGCGTCGCTTCGAGCGACGCCGCAATTTCTCGTTATTATTGTATCCGTCGGTAGACGAAAATCCGCCAAGGGCGAAGGGGGGGGATGAAGGGGGAATACGTTCGTTTTATAGTAGCGCGAGACTAACGAAATTTAATACCACGAACGCATTCTCGCAATCTCCATGAAAAGTGGAAAATTTTCAAAGTTTTCACGGACTATTATATGTATACGTACTCTAGCTCGGCACAGCCGGCACCCACTGCTGCCGAGATACCGTGTGTATTGTAAGTGTCAAACGAATGCGAAATTGGTAGTTTCCCTGGGATATTACAATTTACCATTGTCTCATTTATGGTAGATGTTTTTTTTTGTTTAGTGGTACTCTTGTATCAATGACGTAATTTATCATGACGCTTGGGACTATTTATGTATCTCTGTGACGTAGCCATGTGAAAGTTTACACGGATAGTAACCATTGACAAATGGTACACCTGGTATATGTAATGTGTGCTTGTGTATGTGTGTATATATATATATGTAATCTTTGAAACGATGAACATTAGCACTGTGGCTTGCAGGATTCACTGAAATAATGTGTTCGAGTAAATGGAGGAGAGACCACTTATATGTACTCTATCTTGTGTGTGTATATATATATGTGTTGCCTGGGATTCGTTTTGCGAATACAAGACTGTTGGTAATTGCGACTAAGGTAAAAGCCTGGGCGAAACAGCTGTATAAGTGTATTTGAAGCACTTGATAATGGTTCAGATTGGTAGCAGTGGGTTATCGTGTTACCCATTTTGAAAATTGGACATGGTCGTTGAGAAACGTTAAAATCAATTGATAACAAATTTATAATCAATTGAATCGATCCGCGGCACGTTATCAGCTCTCGACTTATACGGATTTTATTTTCTATTGAAATGCCAATTACGTAAAATCGTTGCTCCGCTGTCTTTTATTTTTTTGTTATGAGAAACCGAGTTACATTCTGTTGGCATTGTTCCGGGGAGAAGGGTCTGACCGCATATCCGGTACGCGGACTCCGTCTCTCTCTCTCTCTCTCTCTCTCTCTCGTGCACTTTAAAAGCATTCCAATATTTCGGCTGTTCACGAAGATTTACCGAAAAACTATTTTCGAGGCGTAAACGGCTTTGAGGACTCCGAAATTTATGAAGATTGAAGATCCGCCGATACCCTGGACTTCCGCTTCCGGTGATTCTTGCAAAGTGCCAGGTGATACACGGGTACATAATAATATTTATGGATGTTATTATCGCTGCTTTTGCTACGCGGAAACCATTAGATGGGAATACGTAATAGGATTACAGTCTGCGCAAAAAATGTCCAGCGTCCAGTGGCTTTAGGGGGGGGGGGGGGGGGATGAACCGGATCTGGTCGTTGTAAAAGTTTGCTCATTTTTGTTTTTGAGATAATTCGATTACGAATTTTCAAAGCTTATCGGCTCGTGGGTCAAGGCTGCTTCGGACGGTTTCGATTTAAAGCCTCGTTATCGGTACTTCTATGAACGTAACGAGGAATTCGATTTTTTCAATATCCAATCTCGAGCTCGTTCGATCTCGACGGATCGTCGATACTTAATGTATCAGGCAGCCGAAATTCCTCTCGTGTCAATAGAAATCCGATAACGCGTCCATTTATTGATCTCTCATTTTCTCCCATACGCAAAACAGTGCCAGTCGAAAAAAAAAGTGTCTCCGATATTATTTCCCTCCGAACGATTATTCAGTCGTCGGCCTGATAAAGCTCGATTCACAATGACGAAATCGTTGATTAAACCCCCTAGGTAATATCCCTGTTACTCTCGTCTCCCGTTCACCACGTCCTTTCATTATCTTACGGCGAAAACGAACAGCTTCGATACGCCTGACGAAAATCCTCGTTTTCAGTCACCGACAAATTTAACCAATGTTTAAGGTCTGAGCCCCTTAATCACATTTGAGATTCGAGTTGCTCAGGAGTTACGCGACTCCCTTTGCTTACACACCGAACGGTATTGTATATATGTATATATTTATATATAGGGCAAAAGCCGGTTTTAGCCGTTTAACCCTGTTTGAAATTTGCCGAGTTGCAATCACCCTTTACACGCGAATTTAACGTTGACTCGTAGCTTTGTTGATTTTTTTTTTGCAATTCAATTCGATCTTCACCAAACTTTCGTTTTATTGACACCCGCATTCTTGTTTGTTACAGGTATGTACCTCGCAATGCAATTTTCTCCGAGGATACAGCCGTATCGTTTGACCTTCGCGAAAATCGAAGGGGGTGAGTGAACGATTGATTGATTTACGTCGAATAATCTTACGCGTTTGTGACGCAATTTTTAAGCCTTGTGATTTTCGCATCGAGCACCCTCGAGAATTGCATCAAGCCTTTTCCTCCCTTTCGTCGAATGAACATAGGAGAAATAATGGGCCACTCGGAACATAATTTCCAGTGTAGGGCGGCGGAGGAGGGGGGGGGGGGCACGAGGGGTGGTTGGTACGATTGGCGTTTTGCCTTCAAAAGAACGAAGCAGCGATGAGGGGTAGGGGAACGCGGGGGGATGAACACGGTATTTTCACCATTAATATCCACAAGTGGTACTCGGGGTATCTCGAAGGGCTTTTAATCAAATTCCCATTCGAGGGGGGGGGGGGGAGGGCTGGCCCGCAGTAATGTTTGCAGCTGGATAGTGTAACGTCAAGTATCCACTAGTCCAAACGGCAACACCAACAAACAGGCCCCCCCCCCCCCCCCCCGCTCGTCGAACGGCTCCCATTAGAAACCGGTGAACGAATTGATAATGAAATTGCGATATAACCTACTCGCGACGATTATCTAAAGAAATTTATTGCCCGTTCGCGTCACTCTGTACCACTTTATTTGCATGGTTCGGAAAAAAGTTCGACTTACTTATCTTTTTACCGGGCTAGCCTCTCTCGCGATCGCAATTGCAATCCCAATGCCCAACTCGAGCCAGTTACTTTATTCGCCCGTCGACCGTTGTGAACGCGACCATAAATTCGAGCTCCTATAATCCCATTGTAATACCGGCTCGTTACTCGTAAGAATAGCGATGAAACGTACGACCCCATAAAGTTGCACTGTTTGTCACGTAACTTTCGGAAGGGTCGTTTAAAAGAAAAACGAAATTTCACTCGGTAAATTATCGCGACGGTGTAAACGAGCCACTCTCGTTGCTCTTCAGTTCCCGATTGTGCGTTACGCGTCATCGTAAGCGATCGATGAAATTATAGGGTTATAGGAATTTTTTTTTTTTTCGTACAACGCGTGGCGCCATCTATCCGATGAACTTTGCAACGCGTTGCATCCGACTTGCATTCTCAACGACGCGGTCAATTACGGGATAATCGCTCGTATGCGAGCGACCCACCCACCGCACACCCCCAGGCAAGTGACTCTCGTAAGTCAACTGCGCGAAGGCGCGAAGCAGTTTTGCGAGACGGTGGCCGCGCTGGTAAATCTATTTGAAAACCGTCAAGGTTTCACGAGTGGCACGTGAGTGTCGCGAAGGTTAATTGTCGGGAGGTCGTTTAGCCACTTGCTAGTTTCAGCATGTGTAACATGCAAGTGACGTCGACGGACGTCGGAGACGTCCGGCTCTGTGTGCGTCTTCGGACTGGAAGAGCAATTTTTTTCCATTTTTTTTCACCTCCAGCGTCTCAACGACCCCTTACACGATTCTCAGACCTATTCGAAAGCCTTTCGGGCGAGTTTTCACGAGGACGATTTACTATGGACTTTTCGATAGGATTTTCGGCACCTAGGTTAGGTCTCGGGTATCACGTGACAGGTATGGGAAATTTTAACTAGGATTTTATATACGTACCAATGAAATTGACTGTGAATCGTGACCGAGGCTGGCTCGGTATTTTTTTATTTGTAAACGGTGAAAATTAATCGACTTTTAAAGAACGTCGAAACCCCTTTGCCGTATTGCCAATCGGGATAAATTAAAAGAGCGGAGTAACTCGCGTCGTTAAATTTCTTTCCTGCGACTCGAAGACGGGGAGAATTTTACGGTGGTCGCTCGGACGAAAGGATTGAGAAAAAATAGCAGCAACCCGGCCGAGTACGTGTACGCAGAATCTGGCTCACGCGTACGATAAAGTCACGGAGTAACGACGGCTGTAAGATAGGATGGTTACTACTTTGTATATTTGCATTAAACTTTTACTCGGCAAAGTATTTTCAATTTGCAGTGCGGACAGATAGTCAATCGTATTTAGGCATTTTTTTTCTACTTTACCATACATTTTTTGGATTCTACGAAAAGCCTCGGTCACGTTGTTTGCGAAATGTCATAAAATATCTAGATTCATCTCGTCAACCGACCATACATCTCATACTGAGAAAAGCATATGGACCTCCACACGAGGATCCAAGTAAATCGTGACGAAAATCTCTCGTCCCGACCTCACTCGACGAAACACTCGTGTGGAAATTTCAAGTGTGCTCTCGTACCTCACTTTTAATGCCATCTTCTAGCTTGGACACGAACCCAAATCTCTGCGGACTCTTTCGTCGAGTCTTCGATCGGTTCGATTATCGACTAATCATTTCTCTTATATTCTTATTTCGCAGTCGTACCAACCTTTCGCGAATAATCATACTCTTGATATCCTGTAACGAAACACTGGTCGTATATCTCAATCCTAAGAGGAATCGTTGAGCTTCGATATGTGTACATGTGTGTATATGTGTATATATATATATAGTCGTCGTTACCTCCACGCAACCCATTAATTCCAAGTCAATAGTGATCCTCTGGTGTTTACCCAGCTCGTTGCACCAATGGATGCACCATTGTCCAAGTAGAGTGCTTATGGCCGGCGCGACGTATAGCTGCGCCAAACAGATAATACGCAATGCTGGAACTGTTACTCGGACCATTATTTCGTATTTTATCTGTCCGCTTGACCGCCTATGAGAATATATGTGTACGGTCGAGGCTATCTTTATTTTATTTTTTTTTTTTTCTTTCACTCCTTTATCATCTTCTCGCTCTAACGCTTTGGACTGGCTGCCATCGAATTGCGCGATCTTGCGTATCGGAGAGTGCGATGTGTATCGATACCGGGTGAAAACTTGATTTTGCATACGTTGCTGCTGCCGTATACGGCCATGTGGCTCGAACCGGAAGTTGGCATTTTTTTAATTCAGTTTTTTCAATTCGTTGTTCGTTCTGTTGGTTATTTTGGGGAAAAATTTTGTGGACGTGACACTTCGTCGGATTCGAGGTTGAAGCGGGCAGGGTGGCTTTTTTTTAGTGTTTTTATACCGGTCGTGAATTAGTTTCGTTTACTTTAAGGGTTCATCAGGATTTCAGCTAGGATTAAAAACTTCGTAAGACGGGGAGTCGTTTGATCTACATAAATTGCATTTCATCTGGGTACACATTCGGGATGTTTGCTCAGCGCTTGGCTGAATTCATCTCTCGTCTATCCCTTCGACCTTGGTTTTTCGAAGATAACGAGTAACGATTGAGATCGGGAGGACGAAGGCGGAGCGGATACGTGCGACTGGAATGAGAATCTGTTTTGTACGATTAAAACTGCACGTTCATGAAGTTTCCACGTGCTTTCGTCCTTATCTTTTTTTGCAAAAAGTGCAAAACTTTTGACATTGATGACAAATCTTTTCGGCAACCTCGAAGGTGAGAAAAAATCGAATTTTACTCGTTTGATAAAAATTTACGTTTATTCAACGTCCTTCGCTGGACCAACCATTCGATCCACTTTTTATAGGAAAAATGATAGGGATGTCCTGGAATGCAATTTTCATTGAGATAATGAGCTATGAAAAAATTTAGCACGGTATTATTTTACCGAGCGATAACAACGAAGGCAATCAGGCGCTTACTGATTTTCACTAGAAATTCTTCAACCGACTCAGATTCCCGGAGACGCCAGCCAATACTGCCTACGTTATCATCCCTTATTCCGGGTATTTTAGTCTCCCGGGACGATCCCGACCGCAAGTCATTGCGGTAGCCCGGTAGTCCTTTATTTGTTCACCGAGAGTATCAAGCTGGACACGTGACGGTATATATATACAGTATGTGTACAGTGGCTAAGAGAACTATGGCAACTTTGCGAAAGGCTGCGCGAAACTGATACTTTTCAGAGTTGAGAAATGTTTTCGCGCAGTGCGATATTTCGCCTCTTGATTCGCCCCGTCTGCGTCTTCGACTCGTCGACGACTTCCGGCCGATGGGGGTAATCGCGCGATGCATCACGCGATCGCTTGGTAAAATATGACATATGGGAATTGCAACGTGGGCGTAAGAAAAGGCAGAAATAACTCTAACGAGTCGAGCGTACATATGCGACTGACTCCGGTACACGCTATCGATGGGACGCAGCATGCGATGCCAAGACGCGTTCGCATTAGCGCATCTGCGACTACGGGAACGTCGTACAAGTACCAATTAATATGTGGTGGGTTTAAGGCGGTCCCGGTTTGTCAATAGAAAATTCCGTGGAATCGCTCGCTTGGATGGAAGGCTTAATGTTTTTTTTTTTTTTTTTTTTCTTATCGTACACGAATATCCGAAGGTACTTACGTGACGCTGATAAGACTCTTGGGGAGAAAAGGGGTACCATAAAAAGTTTCGATGAGTTTACGACGAGTCGAGTGTCGGATGCTGCGATTTGGTCCAGACGGAGATTTTTAAAGTTTTTTTCCCTGTATTATGGAGTTCAGTGGATTTCAAATAATCTCTACGCTAAACTGTGATCGTTGCGCGACCAGACTTGGCTTAGAAATGTCGTTCGTAGGAGTTGACGTGAAACGGGGAGTAAGGGGGGCGAGAGGGAGATGAAAAAAAAGAAGAAAATTGTGTAGAAGATGAAACCTTCGGACGCGTAAACTGCAGCTTGAAATAATACGTTGCTCCAGTGGTTTTTAGTGCTCGACAAATATTGTCTCACGTTTCCTTATTATTGATTCGGACGGTTTCTTTCCGTGTCTTCTTGGTTCGCTGTCTCTCGTCTGATGACGTGTATCCGGAAACGGTAAATAGCATCGGCAGCATGCGAGTATAAGATAAAAGAGCGAGGAAAGAAAAACACGCGTGGAATACGTGAGAAAAATAATAGACGTGGCTCGAATCCACGAGTACTTCTATCACCTGGGTACTACCCTTAAGGACGAGGGATGCGCAGCATCCCCATCATGTTAGAAGACGTGGGGTATCTTCGTTTTTTCTTTTTTTTTTTTTTCTTATTCCCCGTACAGTACGAAATGGCCCTCGGCCCTTCCGTAACGAGATTCCGAACGCTCTTGGGATAACGAGTGTCGGCGCAGCATCCGATGCATCTCTTTGCTACTCTACCCATACTTCTGCTCTCGTCGCTTCTTCGGCTTCAATCAAATCGGAAGCACTCGATTGCTCGTAGAGATTCATGAAAATTGCAACTGCGCGAACACGTGACTTTCAAAGATCTTCGCGTGCACTCCGGGTGCATCGATGCTGAGATAATTATTATTCAGATATTTCGGATGCATCTTGCACCTGACACTGACTGTACTTATAATTAGTATACTCTGATACTTTACACACGTATCCATACGGGACTTCGGATTTGTTCAATTAATATTTTTAAGGGATGAAAAAGGGTTGTATACACAGTGTCAATGTAATTTGCCGAATCGTTATCAGTAGCTTTAATTCGTTACGAGTAGCAGGGCTTGACTTTCCATGGAAATCAATTTCACGTCCGGGAGCCAAATACACGCTTCGTACATATACGGCGCTGGTCCAGGGACCTTAAGTGGCGCCTGGGATGATCTCCCAGAGTGGCTGTAAACGACGACGTGCATCTGCCAGCACTTTGGATTACGAAGCAAGGCTTTTGATCCCCCCCGAAAATTAGTCACGGTCGCCTCTTAAGAATGCGTCCTTGCGGAGCGATGGTCGGACGGAAGCCACCGTGGATTCGATCGGACGCGTCCACAACGGAGCGATCGTCTTCGTTCGATGACTGGTCCAGGTCAGGCTCCGTTTTATACCCGGTTGAAATTTTTCAACCGATGACGCAACAGTTAATCGGATCGACGAGTCGCAGCATCCGGTTAACGATTTTCGCGCGACGTCCCGACGCATTCTGCTCTTGATAAAATTTACGACGTCGACGTCGGCACTTCATCCCACAATGTCAATTAGGGTCTCCCGACGTTGCCCACGTTGCAACCGGCCCTGATTATCCCTAGATTATCGCACAAGAGGATTTGATCTCGTAATGGGTCGGCAATGAATCCATTGGCAGCATCAACGAACCTAATGTGTCCTGTCATTCACGGCCAATCGGACGACGCGACTGGCGTCGCTTTACGCGTCCGATGTTTTTAGCTCACCCCATAGAACGCCTCGTCTTTATCCCATCAAAGCTCGTGATCGTTAACATCACGAGGATCTGGAACGTGATCGTGGACGATCCTCTCGTCGTAAGATCAGACGTCTCTCTCTCTCTCTCTATATATATATATATATATATCGCAGGTATTTTTCTAGAGAATAAAATCGGAATTAATAGACCATCCAACCGTATCGGATGCTGCTACTATTCCCTATATACGCGAGTCACATTGGTCCAAGCAGCGCGTATCCACTCAGAGGACACCTGAGGTCCATTGGCGTCGAATCCTCGGAGAATTTATACCGGCGAGAGGAGATCTCTGATCGTGTGCCATCTATATACGAATGGACCGAACGGCCATTGGATACACAAAGTACGTGTCCGAGAAAGAGGGGTCGGGTTATCTCGCTGTAAACTGGATCCTTCCGACGGTGAACATTTTGGAAAAAAATATTACGGGGTGTTACGAAACGCCCGGAACTTTTTTCACGATTTTACCTCGTTCGTCATTTTTTATCGTGCATTATCTCGCGCGTTTGAAAACTCGTCACTGCAATTTCCACCGCTCGAATGCACTTACCGGAACGGCTGCCGGGATGACTTCACGAAATGATCTCGGATATTTATTTTTGATTTTTTTTTCTACAATTTTCATATCTCCCGATGCGTCGACGTATCTAAACGCGACACCCTGTACACGTGCGTGGACTCTGTGCACACCATGCAGACTGACCCCCCATGCGTTTATTTCACATGAAACTGACGATCGGGAGCTTATCACCTGGTTACTTAACAGAGCCTCAACAACTCGAAGGTCACGACCCTCTTTCGTCCCTTTGGTGCCCTTTTTCTTTTTTTTTCACCCCCCCCCCCCCTATCCCCACACTTTTCCTACGGCTACACCCCTGGAACCTTAGGACTCATGCGGCATTATAACGTCCCACCCTACCCTCTACGTTCACCCCCCACCCGCCACCCCCCTCCTCCTAACGTAATGTATGTGCTGTCAGGCACATCGTTATATCGCGAAGGGTTATCACGCGTAAGAAGTTCGCGGCATTCCCGTAACCCTCTCTCTTCGTCCACCCTTATAACCCCTTTTCGCCCTTCTCTACGTACCCAATTCGACTTTAGTCGAATGGCCTTGAAAATATTTCTGATTATGTACATCACTCCTGCAGTGCGTATTACATATGTATGTATACATATACATACGGTCTCATGGCTTTCTTAAATATCAACCCCCCTGGCTCTTGTACAGCTCAATTTTATTACGGGGTAAGTTACCCAGTGGCTTTTAGAGGATTTCCCACACCTCTGTAACTGCTGCTCGACCAGTGTTCCCTGCATATCGTATGTGAACGTATAGAAAAGATACACGTGGTCGTGTTACGATTAACGCGTTATTTCTCCTATAACAAAAGTGCGCCCGGTATAAAAGAGGGTGAAGATTGGGAAGGCGAGGAACCGCTCAGAAATTATCGCCCACCCTTTCATCGTCGCTCGTATCCCGTATTTCCTCTAAATGGTCATATTATCTGAAACCCTTCCTTTACCGTGGATTACACTTAATAGAGTTCTTAACGGGCGGATAGTCCTTAAATTCCAGTCTTTCGAGCCGGCATAAAAGGTCTCGTGCCTAATACACTCTTTTCACCGGGTATATCTTTTTCTATACATATGTATACCGTACCTTATGTACCCTACCTTACGGATACGCTACTTCGATAGGTAATCGCTCCTGACCAATCCCAAACGACCTATAAAGGGTTGAGCACGCCGTATACCCAGCGTCGATCTTGTTTCTTCTTTTTTCATCTATTTTTCTTTTTCTCTCGAAATTTCGAAAGCAGTGCTTAAGCATCCACCAGGTATAACCGTGTTTAAAAATCCGGTATCCCACGTTCGATCTCATCCTATTCTCAGACTCCCTTCGCTTCGCTACACGACCAAGGGTTGTTTGTCGGCGATAAACATAAGACCTTTTCTCACCACGAGATTGCCTGACGTTTACGATATCTTCGACGTGGACCACTTGGATTCAAGATGTAATTAGGATTCGATAATTGCCCCGATTAAATTTTTATCTTCCCAGGCACGTCGAGCGTAACGCACAGGGTTACGTTCGTCGTAACGTAAATCGTAAGTCAGTGCATCTCGTATCCTATAGATTTTACTCGTATCCCAAGGGATCTTATCTGTACCCGGGAGGCTGCACGAGTTTTATAATTTATCCCTGGTCGACGATATTCGCGTACGACACTGGTCCGCGTCAAACCTGGATGCTGCGCGAAATCTGCCGTTTCTATTTTTTTTTATTCTTTCTTCTCTTTGCCTCGTCACTGCCTCTGGCGTCGCTTTTCTTTTTATCGCCTCTCTTAATTATCCCGAGGCCACTAATGTCCACGGGTCACCGATTTCGACCTGAGGTGCGAGAAACCGTGATTTACGATCGAAGATCGTATTTATAGATCACTAATGTCGCCGTTAATCCTTCGAACAAATTTCATGTCCTACCTACCCCGGCCCCCCCCCCCCACCCTTTACCACCCCCTGGCGATCCTTCTCGGGAACGACGCGAAAAATCACTTAGCCGAAGATGTTATCGACGTTGGGTGGGGTAAGGTCGACTTCACCTTCTCTCTCTCTCTCTCTCTCTCTCTCTCTGTTTGCTCCTCTCCACGTCTCCCACACTCTCGTCTATGAATACTCGCGCTTTCAGCGTGACTTCACATAATAGAAATCCGATTCAGGTAAAGCGAACGAGATCTTTCGCGTTCCTCGGATATAAGTCTTGCCACTCGAGACGAAGTCGATATTGCACGTGCCGCTGCGGAGTTCGGCCGAGTCTTCCTACCGCGGACAAGTATAGAAATAGGAACGAAAGGCGCTCCTGCATGAAATCTTCCATATTGTCGAGAAAGCGATATGAGGCGTTTGCAATGACATTTGGAAGCTACATACGTACTTGTACTAATACTGCCTCCGTACCTTGTTCTCGTCGAAAGAGCAAATCAAAATTGGACACTGTCGACAGAATACAATTTTATTGAATTTACACGGTAGATTTGATTGCCAACAATTTTCATACCCAAAATACCCAATCTTGTGAAACGATGCGGTCTAGTATGAATTTTTGGTAAAAATTGATTATTTCTACAAATCGATCTTCGGACATCAAAATGCCATTCTTCGGAGTCATCTCGATCCTGTCTTCGGGTATCGTTTCTGAATTTCAATTTTGGACCTGTTCCCGGGAACGCGATTTTACCTGGTTAAGCAAAAAAAAATCCCAGCTCGGATGGTCCATAGGACTTCTACGATACTCGTTCACGTGATGTGCCGTTCCTCGCTATTCCAATCCCCGTTGACCTCCTGCACTTTTGATCCTGGAGGCGCCCGATGAGCGACCATCGGGCAGAGTAAGAGAGACAGCCCGCGGTTTCGTCAGGGAGAGTGACAAAGACGCCGAACGAATTACGAGCTGAAGCGGATCCGAGGTCGTACGTGGTTTTACACGGTTAGCGCGATGTTCCCTGACCGGGATGTTCGCAGAATGACACCCCTGCGAGCATGTGGCGAACAAATGAGATTTTAAACAAAGGCACCCGCGTAACCCTTTTCCGCCCTGGGCTTCGCTCCTATACGGAGGAAAGGGAGTTTTCAGAGTGGAACAATTTAATTAACCCGGGTCACTTTCCGTCGCGACAGCTTGGATTAAGTTCGTGGAGATTCTTCGTAGCGGCGGAGAGGGGCGGGGGGAAGGGGGGGAGGGAGGGAGGGCGGACAGCATCTACGACCGAATCGATGACGTCAGGTCGTACGCGTCAATTATTATTATCGAGCCGACCGTTTACTAGGAACACTATAGGGTGGCTCGATGAAGACACTGCAAGGAGGGCAGTTCTCAATGCACGATCCTAACGAGCGCTTGATTGGATCGTAATTCGCAATCGGATAAGCAGTCGTTGCTGCGATGCTGCTGGTACCTGACGGTAGTCTTGGGTACTTATTGGCGCGTCTCTATGTCACTCGCTTTGCCGGGTCAGGCCGTCCCTGTCGGCTGTCCACGTAGCTGCGACTTTATTCCGTGCGCGTTCCCAGTCGGCAGCGGCAACTTCGTTTGGCTGCATAATCAAACGAATTAGAATCCAAGCAGTCGGTCGCTTTACGGCGTTTAGGCTTAGCTTTGAGTTTGTTTGGGAAGGAATGGCTTGAGATATATAACATTCCGGTTTACCTCGTTAGATGGGAATTGGTGGGGTCGGCAGGGGATGGAACCAACATGGGTCCATCTCTCTCTCTCTCTCTCTCTAAATTAGGCGTCAATGTTCTTCGGGAATACTACCCTTGGAGCTAAACCGCGTGGCAGGTCGCTATAGTCGTAATCCGATACGTGTCGCAGGGTCCCTGCCTACGGGGATGCTTATGGGAACTCGCCCATGCCACCCTGTCCGTGGTACGGGGCACCCCCCCTAGGCAAACCGGCCCTGTGTGTTCATAGGGGTGCGCGTGCACGCCCTTATTCAAATGAACCAGGTATCTGTATGTCTGTATATATATACATATCCAACCATGGCTACCAACTCATGTTATACAAGCCTGTTATTCGGTATTCTCTTTATTGGAAGTTTCCATCCTGCGTCACGTTCTATGGTGCGCACGGATGTATGAACAGCCCCTATTCTGTGTACAGGGGGTGGTTCGGCTCAAACGTGTCAATCGAAGTTGACCGGTGTATCTCATTTGTGCAGTCGTATAGCCAATTCGATTGGTAGCTCTTTGAATTAGAATGCGTAATGCTGCGTTGGTGGTTTCTTTTTTTTTTACGTGCTGTCCGAGTTGAACTTGCCGGTTTAATCTGTATTGTCTTTTTTTTTTTCCTTACACCTGTCAATGAGTTCACGTTGCCCCGAACTCGCGATGACTTAACGAATCGTCCTTCCTGTATTTATTTTCTCGCATTCCGGCGCAATTCGAACTCGTTGCAGTCGCGCGCCTCTACCGTCGAGTTACTTAACGAAGTGCACTCTGAGGCTTCGAGCCGGATCTGCCGACGCGAAGTTTCCCACTGGTATAACTAACCACTACTGACTCTACCTAGTGCGCTGTAGTGCATAATGAGATTCCGTCTATGTCGAATGCACATTTATGTCATTTCTTTTTTGTTTCTTGTTCTTGAGGGAAGTTAACAGACTCTTCTGACTAATATTCTTTTATTTATTTAATATTGTCTTTTTCGATAGAAATTGTTTTTATTCGCTTTTTGCTTACCTCGTGTGGCGTCTTTCTGGAGTTCTTGGTAATTTATGTTATCTATTTTTTTTATCAATTTTCAAAATTTCATATATGCACTTGGAATTTTTGCTAATTATGGTACAGTAGCTTTATGCTTGTGTCGCTGTGGGTCTAACTTATATTTGTGGTATCAGTTGCTATACCTGCGGTGCATAGTTGCACTCGGCGTTGCCGTGCAGTTCTCTTTAATGGCAATTTAATTATCGATAGGGAAACCGTGCTTTTGGGGTTTCGATTCTCGATACCAATTGTAAGCTCGATTAACAATTTCGGACCGATTGAACTGTGCGATTTGATTTGGCGAAATGCGAATTTGAAATTTGAGCCATTTACAATTAACGTATATTCGCGATGAGATATGAAAAATAGGTTAAGACCTTCTCGTCTTTGATTTCTGATCGATTTATGGGAAAATATACGCGAAATGAATGTACTTCAATTTTATTTTAATTTTTACCATCGCAACGTCCTATTTCGCCTCGATTGTTTTCCAGACAATAGTTACTCTTTCGTCGAATCCCCGATTCGATTTACAGTCGCGGATTTCATAAGCCGGCGACTAATCCGGGATTAAAATATTGAATGGCCGAGTCAGCTTAATTCAGTGCGAATGCTGCGAGCTGATAAAATTGATTTCATCGATCATTTTCAAAATCGCGTTACATCGTCAACGATCTATGCTAAAAATCCTATAGCTGCTTGTAAGTTTCAATGATTCTTCTGTCGGCTTGCATATTCACTACTTTCCCACGTGTATATCTATACTCTGCACCACGTCCCTCCAAAGCCATTCTAAACAGCTTGTAATCATTATGCCAGCAGATTCCACCATTCATGCCTGATAACAATCAGACTGTCTGTCGAATCGTAAAGTTCAAAGGGGGTATCAACGTTGAATGGAGATTCGTGATTATTAAATGGGCGTGGTCGTCCGGGGAAAGTAGATAATAATATACGTATGTGAATCGAGTATGTGGGTTCACATATGTACGTATTCAGGTTGATAAAAAAAAAAAAAGAAAATAAATTACGATCTCAATATACAAAAGGGAAGATCGTCGTGTGAAAATCATTTCAACGGTAAATCACCCTGGCTCTGACGTCATTGTTCGTTGTCTTTTTTTTTTTCCTCTCTGTTTTTCTCCCTTTCCCAAATGGTAACGCGATCCACGCTCTTGCCAGGGGTCTGTCCTCTGCCGGGTTTCACGTTTTGGTGACCCTTGACATCGCGCCTGTCCATTGAATCGTGGACTGATAGTCCACGCGAAATGTCCACCGTTCTTGAAATTTTTTGTTTGATCCCCGAAACCAAATAAATTAGCAACTTTTTCTGCACTCGTGTTTTTTCTCTCGAATCTCCCTTTTTTGTCTCATCTCAAAAACCTCTTACGACCCAGTCACGATGTCACGTGATCTCGTTTAATCACGGACACTCAGTATACCTACCCCTGTCGACATTTCTGGACCGAATTATTACAGCTTCTCTCCCGTCACGATTCCGTCGAAGCAAACCGCAAAGGATCTTCATTAATTTCTAATTGTGCTACGTTCGTATGATTAAGGAGTTGGCCCACGTAGTCTCTATATTCGGGTATAGCGAGGAGGGTTGGTGGGGGGGTCTTCCGGGGATCGACAGTGACGTGCAAATTTACCCCCCCCCCCTCACTTCCTTTCACTCCCCTCACTTGCTTTTATCAACGGATGATTAATAATATAGCTTGCTCTTAATAGATGAAGAAGAATTTTGTCTGTTTGAAATTTCGTAGTGGCCTGTACCGAGAGTGATAGCCCCCAAAATTTCATTAGAGGGAGAAGTTCGATGATTGAATGGATAAAGGATTCTTTGTTTTGTTGCTATAGAATGCATTATTTTGATAGAAAATAATTAATTCAAGTCAGTGTGCAATTTTTTAATTTACAGCCATTAACCGTTGTAGAGAGAAAAAAGGATTGGCGATATTATTTTTTACGATATTATTTTATGCAATACGTTTTACTCACGATCAGTGATCGTCTACGTGAGCTAATTAATTTCTTTTTATAGTAATTTCTCTCGCCGGTCTATCGTAATCACACGATTGCTTGAATTAACAGAAATTGATTTACCACGTCCAATCGGAAGTTACCCAACGGGGAACTGGCGCTGTATCATATTGAATTCTCTTGTAAATAGGTGAAGTTTGAAAATCGGTAATTGGCTTGTGATAAAGTATGCCAATTGGATTTTCAGTATTTCCGTCATTCCGCATCCGCTGAGACGTCTTGCCAAGGACTTTGCTTTAGTCATGGTCTCAGGATCAATAAAAGTTTCAGGAAATTGGAGCGTCTATTCTTAGTCGGTACTTTATCGATTCTCGTTCGCTGATTGGATCGACGAGCTACTCTCGTTTGTCATCGATACTTCGAGTTCAGATCAATACGAATAGAAGGTTCGATTATCGAGCGCTGGCTAAGTGTGATTAAATTGAACCGTAAGTTATCGATCCTCGAAATTACACATTAGATAACATATCAGTTGGCGATAATCGCGATTCAAATAAATCAATCGGCGACTCTAAATCGCATAGTTATATGCTAATTAGACAAGTAACGACAGTGGTACACTTAATAACAAAATCATCGGATCAATTGATTATCTATCGATAACATGAATTACATCGAGAATAAGTTGTTGACCAGGCAAATAATATGACGAAACAAATTATGTTTTCTCCCTGCTACGCAAAGGCGTTCGACGTTTTACTGGCCTGTCGAATTACTTGATACCTGCTACGGGTTAAAGAGAACCGCCAACTTCCTGCTTCCGGTTTCAATGACAGTCTGCGCGCGTCCGACGTCTACTGCGCGAGACGGGAGATACAAATACACGTCAGATTCCAGTAGGATACACAGGATTTGATGTACCGACGTTAAATTCTCCTTGCAAAGGAATGCGACGCCCGGCGTCGTTTTCCTGCGGACGTCCACGTGCCGAGGTGACGCATACGAAAGAATCACTGCTAAAAATCTCTACCCCCTTCGCCGATCTTCGAGATCTTATTTCTTTCTACCGTAACCGATCATCCCCTTCCCGTGTCAAGGGGTGCGAATAGAAATTCCAATTTTTTTTTTTTTTTTCGTTTTTAAGGATTTCCATAAGAGTGACGTATTTTGATTTTCTCAATCGTGTAGAGTGAACTGCTTTATTTTCAATGTCCCCTTACGGGGTGCAGTTATTTGTAATGCTCATCGAAGTTCGTTTTCCCTGTTTCACTGTACAATTGGCAACGAGCCTGAATTGATAGTGCAGTTAAAACGTGATGAGTGGAACTTTATTGTTGATCTGTAAAAGCCAATACGTGCTATATGCACTATAGACATATATACTACCTATATATACTCTGTCGGATGATTCGATTCGTTCGTTATGGTTCATTGGATTCAATTCCAGTTTGAATATGGGTGTACGCTCGTAACAAGGCGCCGTATAAAATAGGAGGAGGAGTGGGGGGGGGGGCTGGGTTTCATAATGTCTCGGCGGCACTGAATTATACGGCTGGTACTTTTGAGGGGCGCGTGGGGACGAATATATTTCCCTTAATTAAAGCACCGCGAGCGAAGCCGAAATTTTCTAATGCGCGACTCACACAATCGGAGCAGAGTGGCTGGCGGAGTAGGGGGAGGGATGGGGGGGGGCGTCGAAGGGAGGAGGGAGGCATATATCGATTAATTTTCTACTCGACGTACGATGTCGCGATAGCATCGACGATCCTTTATGGAATGATAAAATTTTCAAAGCGGACTGTACTCGTAGGTTACACGAATTATCATCGATACGGATATATCAATTTATCGATTATTTATTTCATATCGCTTCTTGCTTATTACCTTAAAACACATTTCTTTTTTAAGGCCAAACCAATATATTCTATCGTATAGAAACGCCGACACACCCTGGTACTCTGAAACAACCCTTCCTTCCACCCCTCGCCCTTCCAATCTCACAGTCTATTCTCAGAGCACATATGCACTCACGTGTGTATACTCTGCTCCTGATATTCACTACATTGTACACGGAACTTAGTATATATATATATTGTATATCCGGATACGCATGTACACACGTGCGTTACACACGAAAGTGGAATGCAAGGAACTACTTTGTACAGCATCCGCTGTTCGCGATAGCAGATCTAAAACTGGAACCAGAACGGTCACGTAAAAGCTACGGAACACGATAGATTAATCACCCAAGATTACGATCTATTCATTCCCCGACACCTGCAAGAAGGACGAGCACGTAGCTTTGGTCAGCAGGTCGAGCATTAAGATCGCTGATCCAATCGATTTTTCGTATATCCCAAAGCGCGCGGACACTACCGATCTTACCGATCAGCCCCGGAAACCCCTTGGGTTTTCGTTAAGCCGCGTTTTAAAGGGCCGATTCGAGGCGGTAGCTCCTTTGCGTATTGGCGATCTGGCTTAATTTTTTTTTATTATTTTTTTTCTACCCTTGTCTTAATACCCTCGCGAAACTTTTGCCTACTGCTGGCTACAGTCAAGGCTCGTTCTCAATTACGCTTCCCGTATAGCGACCGCTTCTTTGTAGTGCCGCCTGATTATAGGCTCCTTTCGAGGCGTTTATCTTCCTGCGTCCTACTGTGCCGGTTACACCTACCGTGGATATTTCTCGGCTCTCGCGATTCGTACGTGGATAAAACAATGGAGACTGAGATTTTAAGGGTAGGTAGGTCACGGGGTGATTGAATTATGACGTTTTTTGTCGAATATAAAATTATTATAATTTATGCCTTTTTTTATGACGATCTTACAAGGTCGGGTCGTGATTGACTTGAATATGGAATTTCAGGTAAGCTACGAATTTAGTGGTAAGGCGTAAGGGGGATGGGTAATGGCATGTGGTTGGGGGAGGGAGGGGGAGGTGGTTGGTACAGGCAACCATTGAACTTTACCTTTAATTATGATTTCGCTCCGACTGTACCATAGTGGCGCCTTAATCGATTTCCCACCCAACGTATTTCCTAGCATTGCTATGACGTATCCGAAACTGCAATTTCAAACTTGAGATGCATAATTGAAAGACTTTTGAACCGTCGAAATCGCTTTTCGCAATTATGCCAAACTGGCTAGGGGGTGTCGGACTGGGAGTTGCTCGGGAGATTTAGGCTTCTCGCTATGAGACGGGTGCCCGAGCATGGTGTGATAAAATTATACGGTACGGCTACGATCTTCCCATAATACTATGTTATTATGGTAAAATTATTGTTATAAACCGTCCATTAGACGGTTAATCTGATCGAACGTCTTTCGATGCGGTATATGCTATCCTATTGAGAAAACTATTATACACCGAGGATGGAGTCGTCTATCCCAGTAATTTTCACGTGGCGTTATAATGGGTCGAACAAAAAAAAAAATGGAAAAAGATGTTTGTCACTTTGTCAAAATTTTGGAAAAAAGAAAAAGATGCTCGTAACTAACAGGGGATTGAAGTATCCGTCAGTCTGCGCCAGGGTGTCCTTGGTACGTAAAAACTTGACAAGTCCCATTGAGTCCCATTTTTTACGGGGAATAAGCCACAAATTGACTGTTGACCGATGGGGTCCCATGGTAAAGTGGAGACGCCGCTTGGCCTTTGGAATTGGGACTTATTTACGGTGGTTTGCGGGACGTTCTACAAGGCCCACCAGAAACTTAGCAGAGCCTGGGTAGTCCCCTTTAGGGTCACTATGGGTGGCCAATTTCCCCCGGGGCCTTCCGAGGGACGGCTGACTGGCTCTGTCCTTTTCTCATCCCTGACGGGCGTCAATCCTCGACCTGGACCAGGTTAAGAGTACCAGGGACCCCAGGTAAGCGTCATCAGATATACGTAGAACCCTCCAGCCACCCCTTGGACCCCTTTTCTGTCTTGTCTACGTAGACACTGTTGCTCTCCGGGACAATATGGACCACGGACGGAGACATCGGTTGTCTCTCGTCTCATCTTTCGGAACGGCTGCAGGAAACCGGATGACAGGAGATAGTATACCCCGACTCCTCGCGCTTTAATGGCAGCGAGATGGCTGCCACTGTCTATAGGTATATAATACACGTGTTTCAGCTGTATATGCTTGAGTATATACCTGTGCTGTATACATATATAGCCCTTTGAGAGTTATGCGCAAGAAGATTCCATGCGATATGGTCCATTGCGAAGAATCTCTCCCCCGGTGGCTGACTGTACCCTACGCATGCGTTTCTCTCGCGAGATTGAAAGATTTTACCGAAATTTATTTCAACTGCGAGGAAGATGCTGGAGACACTTTAAAAGCCTCTGGACCGTCGGCTATCCGGTTCCCTTGTGGGAAAATGAAGAGAAAAAAGGAGGAAGAAAAAAAACCGTTTAAAACTTTTACGTTCGGTTAAGACGCTCGTGTTATTATCGGAGATCGTTAAAGTAAACTTGAGACTCATTTTTTATTGTGGTTTCGACTTTTACTGACGTATATTACATGTATATAGGGACGGTACGAGTCGATTTTTTTTTTTTCGGGGTGCACTGAAACAATTGGGATAACCCATAACGCGAAGCGAGGTCAGGCTTTGGGAGTGTCGTTAAAATTTTTTGAGAAATTTATCGCTGTTAATTTTGAAAAAAAAAAAAAACGTTTGGCAATCAACGCTTTTGCTCGTTAGCAAAATTGCGTTAATATTTATTGCAAAGTGGACCAAAAGTACATGTGTATCCTTCGGTACATCTGATCTCTCTACTACGTCGTGGGTTCGCGGCTTTACGAGCGTCGCTCTCGTTAAATTCAAAGGACCACGCGGATATCCATATCCGCCCGGGAGTGAACAGCATCTCGATTCGTATGAAAAAAAATAAATAAAAAAATAAATGGCTACTCGATCCTTAGCAAAGAGCAACTGCTAATGGCACGTCAAATGGTAACCATGGAAAATATGTATTACCCAACCCTAACCATCGACAAGAACCTTTACGATACGCCTAACCCTTCTCGCTTGTAGCGATAGCCTGTACACGTATATATACCTATTCGAATCGTAACCACAATCATTACTCAAGCAGACAGTCCTAAAACCACCTTTATCGTAACTGCGTCGTGGTTCTACGATCACCCACCGACCTGGCGTTGGCGCTGGTTTACGCCTATTTTCACGAAATTACCCAACCGAGGGAAATAACACTAACCGTAACGTTAGCACGAAATTTCCACGTAACATTTTACCTATCGACGTAAGTAATGCGAATAAAGTTTTTAGTCTCCAGGCATTTCCCAAATTTCACTTTCTTTTTTCTTTAACGTTAACCAAATCCACCTGCTTTCTATACTGCATGTATGTAAAGTAAAATAAAATATGTAAAAAATAAATATACGAGTACAAAATTGTATACAGCCAAAGATGGCTGTATACCCAAATTCGATTCCACGCATGTGAACTGCAATCTTAAATACACAGGGGGCTGTTCACACAGTTTCGTATTTACAGAGTGCGTTCACACTGACGCTACAGTGAAAGACTCGAGACTTTGGCCTGTGCACTTCGCGACGGTACTGGATGCTGCTGTTTGCTGTAATAAAGGTTTAGTGTCAACGTGGATGTAGATATACGACTGTACGATAAACAATGTCTTTCTGCCTGTTGTCTTCTTTGCTCTTTGTGACAGTTCTGTACCCTTGTCTCTCTCTCTTTTTATTTTTCCTTTACTCTTCGCGTGGTGTCTCCTTCCCTCTACCCCCGTCGCTCGTCCCATCCTCGTCGCGTGCAACCACACAGTCTCTGGGACACACCGGGTGTACCCAGTCTCACGAGTAAATTTAATCACTTTTATTTTTTTTCAACCAAAAATCTTGTTATCTTTTTATACGCGTTCTGAAATATCGTAAATTAGCACGCCTGTGCTCGGTCTCGTATGTGGGTCTTATCACGGTGACGGATTCAACCGGGTAATCGATCCTGCGCGATCCCAAGTGTCATCCGATAAGCCTCAATTAATGCGTTCGTAAAGACACAACGTGACTACCTGGCGAACTCTAATGAGTCCGCGTTATACCGGGTGATTCAGAAATTAAATTTCACGCTGTCAATCCTAGTCCGAGAGTCGTGACGGTTTCGGACTAGTTTCTCGTGCTGGTTGTCAGCTGTCTGTTCGATCTCTGTGGTAATTAAAATTGATTGGTGACGTCAGAAAACGGCTACTTGAATTTCCAACGGTATACCGGTATACGTGATATTATTAACCTTACTTTGTTAGTCAGACTCAGGCGCTTCCAGGTTCTCGTGTGACGCTCGTCAGAGAGGGTGACGATGATGCCCGATTTCTGGGTGTCAAGTTCCTTCCGAAATTAGGTCAAATTAAAGTAGTCGCATGGGCGTCGTCGCTTACTCCCCTCTGGAATATACATATGTATTAACGGAAAGCCTCAGGAAATCCGCCTGTGACTGAACAGCCAAGATGGTAATACAGACGCATGGTTTTATACTGTGTATATACATATATACAGTAAGTGAGTTATTTTCGCGGTGGGTACTTTGAAACTCGACGGCCATAAATCTCCGTAGGACTCGTTGAATTGCGTCGGATGAAAATAGTATGGGGATCGACGTGACGCCATGGTAGTGCTCGAGTCCTCCCGATAATGGATATATTATTATGGCTTTATAGAGGGGATGAATATTTACGTGACGTCGAATTTAAGGGATGTCGTTACGGTATCGTTTAAGAAATTTCCTTATCTCTGTAACTTATACGGTAATTTGTTTATCACGAAAATTCACGAGTAAAATTATTTACCTTGCTGTGCATCTATTGATCTCTCGGACGCGGATCCAATGAGATTGATCTGTATGGGATAACGTATATGTATAGATATATACATGAAATTAGCGCTTTTAATCTCTTTTATGGTTATCTGTGACCGGTGTGCGAATTGTAGGTAAAATTTTGCTTGGGGATGTCTGATTGATTTTTTTTTTTTTGGAAATTCTGATATCGTAATTCTGGATCTGAGAGCTGACGTTTTTCACGTGATTTTTTTGTTTTTATGACTTTCCCATCCTTTCCTTCCGTATCACGTCGGGAACAGATCTTTCCGTAACTTTGATTTTACGTCATGTCACGGCTAACGTGCCGGGACAACGTATTATCCCGCAGTTCCATTTTCTCGTGCGGTCACCCGATAAAAGTCCGTGGTCCATATCTTGACTGTTGAGATATAAAAATATTTTAAGAATTTTTATACTTGCCTGATGGTAATCGTCTTAGTAGATTCTCAGCCTCCTTCAAGATTACGCAATATGTCACAATTCGTCCTCTCGTACTGTGTCATCCAGGTACTGCCTCAAGATCATCCAATATATTTTTATACGCCTCATCATGTGTCGTTAATAATAATAATTTCTTATCTTATTCGAAAGTCAGTTAAATAATCGAATTAATTATTTAAACAATTTACCTTTTTTCAATAAAAAATTGACCCCATGTACAGCTGATACATCGAACGCAGGTAAAACGGTGTCAAGTATATTTGCGGACTTGTCTTTTAGTTCTTCCAGCATCAAGTCACTTTCGTTTCATCTCGAATACATATCAAAGGATACAGAGTCCCAAAGTGCCAATCGACCTGAATATTTCTAAAGTACAGTCGGGGAACACCTGTCGAATCTTTGAAACTTAGAAGACTGCAAGCGGATATTGAATGCTCGTTACTGTCAGTTGCGAATTTGATCCGCGTTCCTGTAAGACGATGGTGTATTTTTTTTTATATACTTAAAGGAAAACCGATACTCCCAACGTTGCTAATCTAACGATGCTATATAATCGTGCTCCTATATATATATATACACTATATATGTGAAAGGTGAAAATGGCACAGACTATACATTATTGCTTCAAGCTAAAATAATAAATTAGTAGATAGACACGCGAAACTTTCGTTTACCTGCACTGTAATTTTATCACTGTAGATAATTGTGATATAGAGGATGCCGTCGACCAAAAAGACAATTATTTATATCCTTTGATAAGAATAAACAAACATGCGTTTATATTGTACATGCAGGATAAATTGTGAATATACCGTATATGAATAGGGTATATGAATAGGGTGTTTGGGTTGCGTAATAAGTTTACAATACGTATAGTAAGGAAACGTCTATGTATAATTAATAGAAGCAAGAACGAAGGAGAAATGCTTTTTATCATTAGGCAAATGGGTAATTAGTGACACGATGATCATTACTAGAACGGATTATCTTCGAGTTGGGGAGAGACTGGAAATTTCATTGTCGCGAGTTTGACCCAAATTTACATACTGATAGTCAATTAAATAAATGGTCGATTCTGGATAAGGGTTTCAATTAACTGTTAACAATGAGGCAATCAATGATAATTGGGATTCATTCGTCGATCTTGATTTCACTTATCGATCTTCATTTTAATGAATCTTATATAGTTACCGTTATCAGTTCGGTGCTTATCGCTCTGATAGTGTCTTATGTATTTGTCACTTAATTTTTGTTATTGATTAAGAAATAAAAATTTCGTGTTTATAGATAATTTGGAAAAAAGCAGACGAAAAATGATCGATTTTCATGAATGTTTATGCAATTATCATTTACGTCGCGAGTCTCCCGATAGGAATTAACATGTAAAAGTTTGGGAATCTCAGTCTGGTCATTAAAAGGAAAAATATGAGGAGAAAAAAACGCGCATCCCTCGCTCTTCGCTTTACGCCGCGCGTTTCCGACAGATTTTCTCTTTTTTTCTTCTCCCCTCAAAGATTCATCTCGCTCTCGGTCCACGAGAGAGCTGCTCGCCGACCAACTTACGAAAGTTGCTAAGTAAACATTGAGTAAAAGTTTGGTTTTCGCAGGCGCAGCACGCGGCAGGCAATTTAGATGACGGGGGAGGTGACTGTCGCGGGACACGGAGATTCCAAGAAAGTAATTTCACCCGGTAGATATATAGCCAAGCGCTTTAACAATATCCAGCCACGAACGAATCAACGAGCTTTAAGCTTAAAGTCACGCTGGACATGAAAATCGTCGATTCGAAAGGATTTTGGATTACTAAGATACCCATAACAGCTTTTAACCACAGACTCTAAAGCAAACTCAGATATACAAATACCAACGTCAACCGTGCCGGCATGTATTGGTAGGGCCTGTACCGACTTTTACGTAAAAGAAGAAAAACTGACACCCCACAGTCTTCGTCACGTAACCTTCTTAGAGAAATTAAAAAACTTTTTTGTCCCACCTGGTAAATTTCCAAAAAAAATTGTATTCAAGCTCTCTACTCCTTCTGTACTGTATGGGACCGTTGGCTGTACTCCGGGGATTCCCCTGGTTAGAGATTTTCCATCCAGCTGGATTATCCTCCGACCAATTTCAATATATCGGGCAGTTCCGGTGGTTTGCCATTTCTCCCTGGACCAGTTTCGCTCGAGTGGGGTGACGCACGATAACAGGGCCATGGTATTTCGAGTGGTGGCGCTGACCGATCCCAGGGATCCCGAGGTGCCTCGTGATGCTGCAGCGCAGAGATGGGGGATCATGGGATATGGAGCCGACGTCAGGGCGACTCGGCTGAAGTGAGGAGCGAAACGGATTGAAGCACCAAAGTGCCGCAGTGAGCCAAGTCGAGTCGAGTGGCGAACGGACAGGAGCTGATGTCGCGGTTCGTTACTCTCTGCGATCAATCACCGCGACCCTCCGAGACATTGGATCAGATACACACACGACCCCAGGATCAGCCCTCATTGTCCTTTCCATTATACGCGTGTTGTTTCGGTGGGACGTTGGATATTATCCTGACAGTCTGTCCACATCGTTTGACAGGGAGTTCAACGACCTTTGTATAAAATTGGGCCACCTGTATCAGTTGGATATTTTTTAATAAAAAATTGCATTTTTAAGAAAAAAGATAGTTGCGTGGAACGACAAATTTTATAATTATTATTAATTGAAGTATTTGTCCGTTGGATTGATTTGTGGCATTTATTATTTTATCTTACTTTGAAAACCCATGTCAATCGTGTAAGTGGATCAAAGGAATTTACTGGGTGACTCTTTTATTATTCAGGCATGCTCTTTGGGCTTTGTTCTTTTTTACTACACACTTTTCTTTGTTTCATTTTATTTTTCTTTTTTTATTATCGTCTTGGAACACCTATAGGTGTCTCGCGTGAAACTATCTGTACTTTTTTTTTTCTTTCTAACCATTGTCTACTGTGGGAAGGAGGATTCGTTTCTCTGTAAGAACAAAATGTATCGGGGGGGATAATTCTTTATGGAGTTTTTTTATAGTAGAAGTTACTACGTCAGATCGTGATACATTGTAGCTTTGATCCGCTTTATCTCGCTACCGTCTGCTCTTGTGTCAGCTACACGTTACAGACCTGAATTGCCTAATGGCTACGCCTATGGTTACGGTTTTACCTTGTTTCTCACGTCATTTGGCTTTTTTTTCCCGACCATAAAAATTCATGGCTCTACGAGAGATCGATAGAGCCGTCGAGTGGCCATTAATCTGTTCACATATTGGGATTCGATCGATTTACAAATCGATTAATTGATTAATGTTACAGAATGACATCTGGTGGGCTGGTTAAATATTTTTTGTGAATTCCTTTTTTTTTTAACTTTGCTTATCCTCCCTTCTGACTCTCTGCTTCTTCGCCCAATCGCACTTGGCCCCAGCTGGTGATTGAAAACATCGGATTTCCTCGTAAACGTATTACACGTAATTGTATTCGTGAATTAATGGAAACGAAAAGCATAAAATTGGTTTCGTTCGTGAAATTTCGTAAATCGAAAGTATTCAGGTCATTTGATCTTTGTCGTATCGGATTTACATTATCGGAGCACTCCAGTGGACACTTTGAAGACGTTTCTATACTTGCCAATCGTTTATACTCGAATCGTTCAATTCATTAAAAGTCCTATTGACTGTTATACCAGAATCAATAGGTATTTTCATATTTATTATCCTACGATTAATTTCGGCATTTTCGGATACTTCGATCCCAACGTCATTCGAGTCGATGCAATTTAGTGCAATTTCTTTTTATAAATTTCTAATACCTACGTCACGTACGGCCAATCAACGTGCTGTGACGACAAGGCGAAATTTGTGGGAAATAAAAAGAATTTTTCTAATTCAGTCGCTACATAAATTCCAATAATGATGAATTATTCCTCCATGTATTTTTGTCGTAACGAAATTACGTAACGACAGTGCCTGGCAATTATTGCCTGGCAAAAGATTGTTATCGCCAGGCGAAGTACACTTGACGCGCCGGTGATACGCATTTTATTTTTATATAAATTCAACTCCGAGATTACGCAGGGTCTTGTAATTGACGGTTCGCATTACGATTAATCGATACTCGTGCTCGCAATTATGGCTGATTGCGAGCGATTTATCATCCCGGGAAATGCAGTGCGTCGCGCAGCATCCACTGAATGACGTTTAACGACCATCTGACTCCTGGAAATATCGAACGTAAATTTACCGAAGGTAAATCGACTGGAATTGGTCGGCCGTTCGTTTTGTATATTGGGGTGTATTTCGAAGATGGCTGATATCGTATTAATTTTGATAACATCGAGATATCGGCTGGTCACGTTGGTCCTTAATCACGTTAATTCAAATTTCGACGGACATTAGAACCAATATGACACGGCAAGTACTTTCATGGGAAATTATCTCGGTATACGTAATTCCAGAGAGATTAACCCATTAAACCAATTAGTTTCGTGTTTGGAATTACTCGGCGGCAATTTAATCTCGCGTGCTCGTTCTAATTCGTGGATCTTGAAGGCGAAGGTCTGGCAACCCGTAACCAACGTTCTGCTCTTTTTCTGAATTTCCGAGAACCTTTATTCTTTTTTATTTTCTCAAAATCCTCCTAGCCCGTACACGAATTACGCAGAAGAAAATGGTCTTGATCTTGACATTTTGAAAAATTGTCAAAAAATATCTTCTCTCTTTTCGCAATAATATTTATGTTAAACTCTTTTTTTTTCGTACTTTACAAAATACAGCCAGTAGCTCGTCGAAGATTCAATAAATCCTTTCGATCGATCCCTTATCTCCAACTAATTGGAAAATTAATCAATGATCCGCAAATGAACCACGTTCCTCGTTAAAGACTCGGAGTTTACCTGTTTCTTATCATTGAATCTAATAAAAAAAAATAAGGGAGGTTCCTCTCTCGCGTCACTGTATTAAATCAAGATTCATATCGTTCTCGCTTGTTGGCAAAGAAAGTCGTAGGCGGTACCGAGCAAACAAAACGCGACCAGCAAGGCGAATACGTAACGCAACGATTGCAGGTAATTAATTGTAACGACCAAGTCGTCCTATCGTGCGATCTACACGCGTGAATTCATTTATTCGAGTTAAATGAAGATTTTTTAAAAAAAAAATTTTTTTCGGAAACCATCTCCTCCGCATCTCAGCATCTTCCCATAAGAACGTTACGACGATCTCAGTCAACCCAAAATGTCTTGACGACGTTTCCTCGCGTCTGGTTTGAATAATTAATTATAAACGTATCCAACTTGGCGCACACGTGCAACTGCACCAGGTTAATTAGAACCCATATAACGATCGTTAGAGGTTCACATACTCGGGACTCCCAATGTTCGTTAAGCAAGTTTATAAAATATACGAGGAAAGTTTTGGCAGACACGCACGGGGGCGGCAGCGTCGTCATTTTCCACCGTACGGTTTCCAAGCTCACATATGGCGCCCCGACGTAATCCCTTCGCGAAGCAATCCCAGGCGCGGGCAATTATGAAAATTAGGTAAATTATAATTACATCAGAAGTTACTGTGAACTTAATTAAAATAATATTGAATTCCACAAAAATTTACACGATCACTCGGAACTGTTGAACCGTATCAAAATCTCATATACATATATCATACTGTGGACGCATAATTTTAGCGAACTACCGTCGCGACGCTTATATATATAAATATATACCTGGCATTGAAATTTCCATTTGAGCGACGCCCACGCGTCTCGGGCGAGCCCCTGGATGCTATGGGTTACCATATGAGATCTTCTCATATGTATATCTTCACACATGGTGTATGGTAGACTGCAGGTACAGAGTATATATATTTTTTACTTTTTACTAGCCAACGGGCAAAGCACGTCCCACGCAAAGGGGGTTAGTAACGGGCCGTCCTGTACGGTCGTTCCGTCACGCGGAGAGAAATGAAAGAAAGTGGGAGATACAGATATGCCTGCATACGGATACAGCATCATCCCGAAGAAATGCATTCCTCGTTAATGCACTTAGGCACGGGGTCCTCGCGCCTCTTTTTACGGAGAAAGAAGCGTGTAATATTATATGCGTCGCTCGAACAGGGACCGAGCGTGAAAATTAACCGGGACTGTACGTGGGAGTTTTTATTTTTTTTTTCAAAATTTTTTTCTTTTCAAATGGGGGAAAAATTGTTACCTACGTGCTTTCGGAAAATTGTTGAGGATACTTTGGGGCGGACACAAAAAATTATCCATCGATCATGTCCTGTGTGGGGAGTTATGAACGATTAGTTACATGGAAGTGCATGGAAAGACAATCTAACAAATTTTTAATTTTTGTTTTTTTCCGCTTCTTAATTTTTTTTAATGGAAATTCATAAGGGATATATTATATGCATATATGTATACATATATGATCGTGTAATTAGAATTTATTGTATCGATAATTAGTCACGGCTGGACCATTTGAATGGATACTGATTTACCACGTATTTCTCATGCCGGCAGAACCAAGTTCTAACCAAGGAATGTTAATATCCAATATCCGTTCTTATGACGCGTAACGCTGTTAATGGTTCATTGACTCTTAGAAAGATAGGGTTTTATAATGAACGACGTGGTCTGATAGTTTTTATTAATGGGAATTAAAGGATTGATAAGTAACATTGAATTACTTCAGTCTTGATTTCGAGACAATGCCTGCTCCCATTACTTGTTTGAGTGGCTGTACCCATAAATGTCAATGAAAAGTCACGAGGCGAATTTATCGTTATTTTTTTTTATAATGATAATTTATTTTCATACTCGAAATTTAACTTTTTCTCAACCGTACTATATCTGGATATTGAAAAATTTATTTTCTCTGGGGTTCATTCCGGAATTTTTTATAAGGGTCGTCGTAAGGGTGTCTCTTTATCAGTCGTACACATTTCCTTCTATCACCTACTAAATATATCTATATATTCTTTCTTGACTTCCATATATCGGGTGTCCAAAATCCTCTCGGCGATGGAATATTTCGAATTTCACTCGCCCTCGTACAAGCAACTTCCTGCTTCCTGACAGGGACCACCCTTACTCCTCGGGGAGAGTACCCCTCTATAACTAAGCTCTCCCTGGGGAATCCCAAAGGGGATTTCCGTGACTTCTCGAACCCTCACGTTGCACAAGCGCTTTCGCAACTTCGTTCACGTATTTGCCTTACTTTATGCGGACGAAATGGGATGCTGTGTCTGGGAGTGCTGGAATATTGCTGTAACGCCCAATTAACGCTCTTAAAATTTTCCCCCTTATAAATCCCTATAACGATTCCCACTATTTATGTAAAATCCGCCAAATCTGATAATTACTATTTTTCTCCTATTTTTATCTCAATTTCTTAAAATCGCATTTACTATTAAATCTTACACGATTAAAATATCTGTGTACCCATCGATTGATTAGATTCAACATCTTATCAAGTATCTGGTACCGTCCTGGTACTTCTCGAATCGAATGATCGAGCTCGAAAGTTGAAACGATAGTTTAATTCATTCAGACAAGCTATTAAGATAGCTATTTAATAGTTCCATAAGGTTGGTACATCATTAACGTAAGGGGGTCCCAGTTTCGTTTGTAACGTCATCCCACGTCATGCGGCAATCACTGTTATCTCGGCTGCTGTCAACCCCCATTTTATTTAATGAGATCAATAACAACTGGTTCCTTAGAATCGTAGTCACACCCATTGATACTATGTAGATACCATACATACGTCTGGATATACATATATACATTGATTGGAAAGATACTGATCATATAGAAATCGTATTTAATTATACGTCGTCCATTTTGAATTCACCAATCATTTATTTAATCCATATAATCTCACAGTCTCCTCTCGTTCAAAAGATTTAGCAATACAAAATGGCGGATCGGTGTGTCTCCTCCATATACGTATAAGACCCACTTGTATTTTCCAGGAATAAAGATCGTGATCTAGCTATATATATATATATATATATATATATATATATATATATCCCATAGAGTCCATGGGGCGGTATAATATTTCAAGACACACCACCCTGCACAGCCACCTACCCAAATACATTAACATCTAAGCTCAGAACGGGTCTTAATTAAGTCCGGTATACACTCAGCTTCCCACGTGTCTCATCTCGGTCACTTTATATGTGTAACTCACGCAATAATTAAGAATCGTGCGCAGCTTACGCGTAATCGTATATCGACGGGTTAAAAAAAAAATTTTTTTCGTGATTGCTTTTTGATTTTTTATATTTTTTTTTACTTCCCCCTTCTCCCCACCCGTCACGGGAGTCGGCGATTTAAATTCGAGAAGGCGTCGGGAGACGCGCAAATTTATGCACACCAGCGCGTGGGTGTCGAGCAGTGCTTCCTTGCCATTCTACATCTTCTTCCTCTTTCGCCTTTTTTTTTTTGTTTTTCAAACACTATTTTTTCTTCCTTTCCTCTTCATCTTACTGCGGATCGAAGCAGCCGGAATTTGACGTCTTTGAAATTCCTATGAATAAACGCAGTCGTGTATGGTCCAGGGATGCTTCTGTATATGTATATATATGTATATATGACTTGTACGTACATAGCCACGAGTCAGCCTCTTCCTTCGTAACCCACAATGCGGTGCCATTGGTCCACCGTATCAATTTGTGGTATTCCTGGGATTTGCCATGGACCACAGTATCGTTCGTATGTATCCACGAAACTAGGGGGATGCTGGGATGCATGCATATGCAAAATTTTCTCATCCCTTTGGTAATACATTGTAGGAGAAATTTTATAATATTCTGGATAAGTCTCAGTAACGCAATAAATGAATTTGAAAAATAACTTTTCCTTATCGATCTTGATAACCGAGTATTTGGAAAAAATTAAAAGAAATATTATCTTAAATTTTTATCACCGATTATAACATCTCTTGGATCTATTCCGGTTGGAATTATTCCATTGATCGAGTCTTGGGGTCCAGCGGAATCTCAGACGTCATTATGTAATTGAGATGCAGAGTAACGATGTGGAAGAATTGTTTTTGTCCGCTTCATCTCGATCGACATCGGCCCCGGGTGTAGATTCGAATTTTAATTACCCCCGACCACGATGACTGTGACCGCGCGAGAGGTAGCAGGGATGCTGGTACTTGGAATCAGTGAGCGGTGGGATAAGCCGGAGATGAAGGGTTGGCTTCGCGTTACCACAGAAGTGCCGTATAATGACCGTCTAGGTCTTGACTTGGAATTCGAGGAATTTACCTGATGCTAATGAATCGCCTACCGTCGTACAGCCCATTGTACCTGCCAAAATTACTTGCGCGCGATCGCCTGCAAATTATGCGAGGCGTGCGAGCTTTTTCGCTGTACCACTAGGGAAGCTGTGTTTGGCGATTAAACGAAAGAAAGAACGTTAACGAAGCGTGTACTACCTTTGTTATTTGGTTGGCATAAAATTTTTTTTTTTTCGGAAATTAACAGGTAACCTGCGGTCGATATGAAATTGTCAGAGACGTTTCAAAATTTATGAATAAAAAATAGTTTGCAAAAAAATCAAAAAAATCTTCTGTGCATATAAATTCACAGATTTTGTAGATCAAAAAAGAATTTTTGACTTAAGATTACCGTGCAGTTATAATTGGGACCGGAAATTATTTTTCAAAGTCGTATTGTCAATTTAATTTCCAAAAACTCCCACGTCTCTCCTGGACCTCGGAAATACGAAAACCGAAGATAGGCACTTAGGGATAATTTGTAACGTCACTAATTGCCATTCGAGATAAGCAGCAAGTGGCGCGCATAGGGGTCGATGACTGATCCCAGGGTGAGAGAACGGATGGCTAATATCTCTTTCCTCCCCGGGCGGTAGCCTTAAGGCCGTCTCTTATCTCCTCAGAAAATTAATCGTCCTTCCGGCAATAATCCCTCATAGAATCCCTGGCGAATGTAGCCACCTTAATCGCAGCATCCAGTACCACTGACTCTACTATCTCCGGAAGCACGTATGCCACTTTGTTGATTAATTCCAAAGCAATTACAAGGTTCACTTAGAGATCTCACCCTTAGACATCCACGTGCGCGCAGCATCCCCACCAAGCCCTACGATGAAAAATCATCTCTGAATAATCCGAAGCGAACGAATTTCAGTGAGATGAAATTCGACGTCGACGACTTTTTCTTTCCTAGCTGTTACATCAGTAAACATATGGTCCAGTAATTTTTGGGATTTGAAACACGCGATTGACAATTACTCCCACCTGTGACGTAACAGTCACTCTATTCCAGTGGCAATAATCACCCGCAGCAGAGACCATCGGCAGGCCGCAGTCAAACTTTATTTCCGGTGATTTTACACGCTCGGCTTGTCTCGGCGAATGGGACTTTACGGAGGTTCGCCATCGTCGTCCCCTCCCCTCCCCTCTTCGTCGCCCTTCAGCCAGACCAGTTTTCTGCTGTTTCGATATTTCTATAGCTCACGTCCGAGTGCGCTTATTCATTTCGTCCACTTCTACCGTGCAATTAGCTCTTGGAAACTCGACTCTCGGGATCTCTTGAATTTTATCCCGTCGACCTGACGAATTGCACGTTTAAGCTACTCTAACGGTAGCCATTTGCATGGACGATTAAAATTTTTTAAGGTAACACTCTCTCCCACTTGTATATCTGTAGTTACTTTTCCATATTTTCTTCCTGACATTTCTCTCCTTTCTGTTTCAGGTATGTCGATGCACTTAATCGAAAGAAGATAATTCACTAGCTTGGTATCGAGTGAGTAACGACGTCAGTTTGATAAGCGTTAATTTCTTTAAGTATAAATAACGTCACGTGGGTGATTTTTTTTAATAAAATTTTAACGATCCATTAAATTGATAAATTATCGTAATACCGCGCCAAGGCAATATAAAATATATAGTGATTTAAAAAAAATCTTATGCACCCGTCCAAGGATTATCCGGCATATTGGAAAGGTGCAATCTACACGGAACACTCGTATATCGAATTCCCAGGAAAGAAATATGTTTGCCCTTTCACCCGCGAGTCTGTGTAAAGGTATAGAGAGGACGAGGGTAAGGTTAGGTGTGCGGTAGAGTAAAGAATCCTGGGGAAAATGCATTACCGGTGCAAAAAGCGAAAATGTCTAGGGAGTTGGTGGAGCGCGAAAATGCAGTGGTGGAACTGGGTGAGATTATGAATGCGAGATAAGATATAAGGTTAGTCAGGTTAGGGTGGATAGGATATGGGATAGGGTAAAAGAAGGTATAGGTTGTGCGGATAGGTAGAGATGGGTTATATATATATACACGTATACAGTTGAAGCAGTGAGGAAGAAAAGGACCGACGAAAATGGGTGGCTGACCCTGTGGCTCCGAATAGGATGAGCCTGAAAGAATGAAGGGAGATAGTATGTGGAATGAGAGAATGGGGGGGGGGGGAAGGAAGGAATCGGTACGAGGAGACGGGGTGGCTGTGCCGTCAGTGAGAGAGAGGGAGACAGATAGAGGGCTTTACGAGTTCCGTAAAAGTTGCGTTATTCGGCTCTTCGGCAACCGCCGTACATCTACGTATTTCCCACTTCCGCTTGCTTACCGACACTCTTCTCCCATATTTCTTCGACGCCCTCTTTCGCCATCTGCCGTTCCACCGGCGTAACGAAAGCATTATGGTTTCTTCGGGACAGGAGGACGGGAGGCAGGATACGGTTAACCGTAAAGGGTCCAGAGACTATATTGCGTCACTCTCGATCCCGCGAACAAGATCAAATCGAATTCGCGTCCCTCGTATTCGACGTATATTGGTACGCGTGCATGTGTATCTTTTTTTTAATTTAACAAAATTTTATTTAAATTTTATTTCATCGCTTTTGGGAACTTTTTGATAGATTACCGCAGATACGATGTTGGGATCGATATTGTTATCTTGGGATTTTTGATGTCCGTTTTTTGACGTTCGTATTAGTGATTGGCACGGAGATGCGCTTGAGTGGCGGCTCATCGTAAATCTGTCGACTACTTGTGGGGAAAAGTGCAACGAGTGCATATGGCGGAGATGCAACTTCTTACGTGGATTGAGCGAAGTGTGTTCGGCGAATGGACGCCGAAGAAATCACGATGAATTTATGCGAATCAGCCAGAGGGCGATCATGAGCGGATAACAAGGCAATTATATGGCCGGTCTTGCGTCATTAAGCATGGAGCTATAGGCGAGCATGTCGACGCATACGTGGAGCACGTATGAGATCGTACGAGTGTGTAGTGATACTCGTATGTGAAGTGTAGAAAGCAGAGCTGTTTTCTTTTTTAATTTATTTAAATTTTGTTGGGTTATATATATTGACTTTTTTTTTATCGATCTTTACTTTCTAATTGGATTCTTAGTATGTGTAGAATTTTATCCATATCGATACCACGTGTGGTTTATATGTGGGATTTTTTGATTTTTTATATGTATTTTTAATGTATTCAGTTGCTGTTTTGTTGGTTATTGTTAAGATTCATTTATCTTGAATAATTGACTAATAATGTTTGATATAAATTTCTTTTTTTAGTTATCTCGCGGATATTTGCTCATTTCTCTCATGTACCTCATCGCGAATTATTATCAGATGTTATCGCAAAATTGACAGTGGATTTAGATAAGCGACGCTTTCCGTTTACGTCAATAGGCTTTGTTCGTGTCCCAGACCAGGGAAACGTCGAAAATACCCTGGAATATAATCCAAATTCCAAGATACTGATTGAATCCGTATCAATGGCCCAGAGTCCAAATTAATTAGCGAAATTGAATAGCTCGGCAAACTTACTGGAACAATAGAATTCCGTCATAGACGTTAGGATAATTCATACGAGAAAAATTCTCATCTCGCCTAACGCACAAACGTCGAATCCAAAGACGAGGGGTAGTAAAAAAAAATTATTTTCCAAAAATCCATAAAAAATATTATTTCTCTCAAGGAACGTTCGCACCGTCAAGTTTTCCGCGATTAATGAGAAAAGTTGGATGACGTCAAGAGCCGCGGGGATAATAACGAAAAATCAAATTTATCGCGATCCGATAAACTTTGCGAATTTATCTCGACGCCTATAATATAATATAAAAAAAAGAGACGCACATAGGAGTCTGCGACAATAATAAAAAAAATGCGTACGGATCTTGTCAAAGGAAAAAAAAAACGTATGTATAAAAAATGCGCTAAAAAAAGATAAAGAATACCGTTCTTTCTAAAAATTCCGACAAAGCGAATCGATCGCTAATAAAGAACTACAAGAATTGTCCCCATCCGGGTGGTCCATATTGTGTCTCCATTCTGATGCTGTATCGACCAGAGTCTCGCACAGGCCTCCCACTTGCCTCTCCTACATATTAATTCGCAACGTGCATTCAAGCGGAAGCGACCAACCAGGATATCCGCCACAAGAGTCTAGATCTAATACCGGTAGGAGTACCAACACCAAAAACCAATACCAGTGCTGCTCTGCCAGTAACAACAGCAATACCAATACCGAAGCGTCTATACCACTAGAGTACAGGAAATACTTGCTACCGGATCCAAGAACGAGATTGAACCAACCAATAAATTTAAAGATCGACGTCTCCTCGTCAATCCTGATAAATATTATCCTAAAGAGTCTAGATCGTCATACTAAATCTCATACTAAATCCTCTAATTTTCCTATAAAAAAAAAAGCATCCCATCGCTCCACTCACCCGGCATGAAACACCAGCACGTAGTTTGCCAATAGGGATTTGACGTGAAGTGTCGCTTAAAAAAAAAACCCTAGAATTCCCTATCGAGATAACGGATGATATGTATTTTCTGTTCCCACTAGAATCACCTCGATCGTTTCCCAGGTAAAATTCCCTAGGACCTCTATAAATAATTACCATGCCACGGGGGTCAGCCTGGATCGTTACGTAGTCGTACGGGCTCTGTCGATCAACTACGTCATCCCGTATCGATATATTAATACTGCCCTGCTGGAACTCCCGAAGCGCTTAATTCACATTCTAATAGGACACGCGTGGCGAGTGCTCAGATTATTAATAGTCCTTTGATTTTCACAGCGAGAGACTCCGCTTATTTATTCGGAGAAAATCGTCCTCGTGTTTACACGTAGATTATTGCCATTAAGCTTCGATCGAGATACACGTGAGGTGCCTTGTGCGATTTTTCGTGATTGTAATGCTTAATTGGAGGTACGAAGTACGTTTTACACGATGCTGCCATTCACAGTACAGATCGTGTCAGTGTCCTTTCTTACGTAACGCACGTATACTCGTATCGGATACGTGACTACGTTCGCCCACGTGTGGCTTAGCCAATCGCGCCTTGAGTTTCGTAGTATCGATATATCGATACTTATTGGCCGTTTTGGTAACGCTACGTTTGCACTATAAATTACAGGGATTACGATCCCTGTAGCCGCGACCCGACGTCGCGTTACGTGGACTCTCGGGGGAATAGGCGTCGTTAGCTGCCTTCGGGAAGAAAGTCACGCGCGGACCTAAGCGAACGATAATCCAGTCGCTGCGCCATGAACTTCCGGAACTCGCGAAAATTAACTTGAACCAACTTCCGCTCGCTTATATATTTTTTGGTATAATAAATATGATATGAAGTTTTTGAAATTTTTATTAAGCAAGTACAGTCTTTTGGTTTGTTATGTATATATATGTATTATCGAATAGTCGAATGGAGCTTATCGACCTGGAAAGAAAGGCGTCAGCACGAAGAAAGTACTATTGTCGAGAGCATGATAGCTACGGAGTAGAAAGTTTATGTGCGAAAAAGGACAGGCTGCCACCATAGGCGGTTACGAGAGAGAAGAGGCGAGGAGGACGTAGAAAAAGTAGGAAGGTGGTTGCGATCCGAGGCGAGACTCGGTGTATTCGTGATCCTGGGGAAAAAGGTCTCGGAAGGGAATCGGTCGAGGGTCGTAAGGTTAGACGTCGATTTCTTGAGAATCGGCTGACGCAATGCGGTTTACGATCTTCCCCGATGTCACCCTCAAGCTTCCCAGAGCCAATAGACTGGGGAAATCGTCCTCTCGATTCGTACTTTTATATCCGCTAGATGGATAAGAGATAAGAGACTGACTGGATCTCGACCTGGGTTAGGAGATGCATCTTTTCCGCCGGTGGAAAATTGACGGTCTAAATAAGATCCCAGCATCCCCATTTACATCCTCGTCTTCTCGATGGAAAACCTTGCGGTTTCGCACCTGCTACGTCGAGGGCCAACTTGAGCGTCGCGACGCTCTGGTATCGAGTCGTGGTCTTGGGAATACAAATTAATGTGGGAAGTAACTGGAACCTGTCCGGTACCTGGTGCACGTGGTTCGGGTCAATTTGGATGCTGAGTAATTTATGGGAATATTAATTATCTGCCAATTTTATCGATTTGATAACGATGCCTGAGGTAATTTATAGGTGATACGAAAAATTATGAAATTTGAGTAGAGGTAGATCGTCAAATTTGATTAGTATTTTTTTTTAATAATTTCGTAAATTTTCATATGGACCATCTTCGACATCACGTAATTTTTTATCAATATTCATCTTACGAAATCACGGTTGATCCAAGCGAAATCTTGAAGCTAGCAGAGACGTCGCTAATACGTAGAATCGATATCGCAGGATAGAATTGCAAGGACGCGTTTTCATGTAGCGACGTCTCAGGGCTTAAGGATCTTAGCGATACTATAGATATATCTTGTCGCGATAAATCCCGTCTTTAGATTACATGCGTCGGGACGCCTTCGTGAGATCTCACTTTACTAAACGACTAACCACCCACACGGATACACTTAGGCACTCCGAGTACTGCGAACACGTGCACATTCAGGCGTGTCGGATCGCATGTGTGTTCATTAACGCAGTAGCAGGTAAAGGCTAATTTCTCTAGACACCAAATTAATCTCCCATCTCGGTACGTGCTATGAGAATTTCCCATACAGCTGCCTTAGTCTGTGTCAAAAGATTGTCATATAAAAAGTTTTTTTAAATAACAATAAGGGATCCAGATTAAATTTTTTATTTCATTTATACAATTAATCGTCAATTAACTTTGATCGATCGATCTTAATTATATTCATATTTCGCATTTGCCCACTGCATAACGTTACGATCTTACGTTTTTTTTTACGTAATTTATTTCTTTTTCAATTTTACACAATAATCTTGCTCCAGCTGTAACGCGCAATTTTTGCCACATGCGTTCCCATTGCCGTACGTACAATATCTCAGCTGTTTATTATCGAGCCGCTATCAGAGTCAGCGAATTTCCAAAGCTCGATCCTGCAGACACAACAAGATCATATTCGCATAGGCGTATCCAGCACCATAGGGACTCGTACGTTTCTGGCTCCGAGCCAGACGCCACTGGCTCGAATGTGATGAGCTTACCGGATCCGCAGAGACCGACAGATCTCTCTGCTCCCAACTCGGCCGATTATTCCACGGCCGCCCAGATTCTCCAATGAATATATCAAATCTTTATCTGCTATCAGTCTGCGTCCTTAGCTCAGAATTTTAATCAAGCATAAACCACTGTGTGGTACTTCGATAAAGATTTGACCTTTTTTTTTTCAAAAAATTCTTTTTTCCCAAATTCACATAGTTTCATACCTATTTTTCAGATAATTATTTTGATTTTTTCGTCGCATGCAATCACACTTTGTTATTTTATCATAAAACCTCCATAACAAAGTAACTTTACGAAGACACGAGAAGTTGGTGGTAGCAGGTTGTGTCGAATTATATAAGTTGTGTAATGCGGTATATACATATATGTAACTTTGTTGTACGTTATATGTATATATGTATATACTACTTGCTCCCCTTCTTTTTCTACGCAATTCCATCCGAAACCGCGTTCATCCCCTTTCTAGCGCGAGTTTGGCCACGGCCGGACCGCAAGGGATGCTGGCGGAGGATCATCCCTTAGAATATTTGCTTAATTAGCTCCCTACGCAAAGCACGTGACGCGCCGTGTGAGCGTCGGCTTCGCCTCTTGGAAGCGTCGCGACGCCTTCGTATCTTCCAGCGACGCCCATGGGGGGGCGACCCATCTCTTCCTTGTATCCCGGTGGCTATCGTATTTCGTTAGTCGTAAAGTAACGAGATAAACACAAAACCTTTTTTACGAGATCTGATAAAACGTAAAGATCGATAACGAGCCAATAATTTGCCATTTGATACGCGTGATTCTGGCTTTGATTATTCTTTTCGCCAGCCCATCGGAATTTGCAAATTAGCGCGTGTGCGTGCCTGCGAAAATCTTGTCGTGCCTTTGATCTGTACCTGGCGCGCCTTTCGATCGATCTCTCGATCTCTCGATATGGATCTATCACTTTTTATTCGACGACGATCAGTCATGGCGCCAGGTGATGCGGAGACGCGCAATAAAAAGATTCGGATGCTGGGATGAATTATCTCTTGAAGATTCTTAGGCTTTGGGACTAAAAAGATTTCAACCAACAAAAACCTTTTAAATTGCCATCGAATTGATCGAATGAATCAATGAATTTGGATACGTCGATCGATCGACCGTTGATCTTTAATTATAATTTCTTATAAGGTAAAATCGCAAAATCGATCAATCAATTGATAACACATATTATTATACTGATTTTTTAATCTGTTTCCATTTTTTTTTCGACACTATGAAACTTTCAATATGGTTCTCTGGGCTCGTTTAAGTGTTTATTATTTCTACGCTAAGAGGGTCTATTAAAGTCTCGTATTACGTGTGGTATATGATTTTCGATCCAATGCTAAAAGGGATTTTCAAATTGTCACGTAGAGAGGATACGAGTGGTTATTCCCTGCGTTATTATTGGACGGAAAGAATCCACAAGAAAAATAAACCATCGAAGATGCTTACACCTTTCACGAGTATAAACTTATACGTTTCATATGGGACGATCGGACAAGCTCTATGCATACTGTACGCCATATGTATATATATAGCTCTGTATAAATACTAAATTCCACTCAGTATCTCAGATACAGATGGTACAATGTAAGACCTTGTAAAAAGATACACCTAAAAATCCCAGCATATTACAATACACGTAATATTCCAGAAATTTATGACAATTTATTTCACAGTCTTATACCAAATATCTGTCACACCCGTTACACCGTGCAATATTTTTCATCAAACTTCGGTTCCAGCCTCCATCCAAATCCAACACGCTACCCCGCGACGGTGTTAAAAAAAATGGCACAGTGATTAATAAATTTGGATAATTTTTTTTTTTTCCAAAAATAATATCTCTATTCGTTCACAATAATTTAACTCTTTCCCATCCGAGATACGTGTCTCCTGATAATTTCGAGTCGCCAGTCTCTCACCCCCTAACGAGCATAGAGTAGCCAGTATGTAAAATTGTCCTGGCGGGTGGTAAAGAATGCCAAGAAATATAAAATGAAAGATTCACGACAACGTTAAAAGCGCACGCGTTTGCCATCGAAGTTCCAGCCACTTTCAACAGGATACGAAATCGAGACGAGATCGTAAAGGACTTAAAGGACAAAGCAGAAGATATAATGGTATAGCCGTAGTATACACATACATATATATATTGTTCCTCAACTTGTTCCCAAGTAATGACCCCGGTCTTCGTCATATATATATCCACATATGTACACACATGGCAACCATATACAGTATACACAAGTGTTACAGCCATAGGCAACCAGGTAGTAGCTATGCTCCGTAACCGAATGACAAAGTGACACCGTCCAATAAAATAAAGGAGGAGTCATGGCTTCCATGGTAGTCTGAGAGTCTTTATGGCTTATGGGCGCCATAAATAGGCTGCCTACTCCAACATATTTTATGTCTTTCACAGTGACGTCACGGTACCGCGAGCAAAACCCATCAACGTCACCGATTCGTCAAGTCGCCCATTTTCCTTCCTCGCTTTCCGCGTTGCCGTAATTTCGTCATTTTAAAGTCTAGGGGAAAAACTTTTGCGCCCCTGCAGCACGATATTGACTTTGGGGTCGCCGGGGATGCTGTTCTGGTGACTTTTGATTTTACGATTAATATATCCAGTGTACCAATTGTTGTGTACGCTGTACCGAATAACGACCTGTTGCATGTGAATTTACACGACACGCGACGCTGTGCGTCGTCGCGTGTCCGTGTTGCTTATGGCGCCCTTAAGACGTCCTCCGATGGTCACGTCTGGGACATACTCGTAAAACGACGCCGAAGAGCTTTCGGTGGCGAGTACCGACGCCCGTAAAACAGTATCTGCGTCTTAATTAACTTCTTCCGTGACGAGAGGCCAGTGCCGACGTTGCGCAACGAAGGCGAATCGTTCGTCAAACAAGAGTCAGGCACGCCAACGCAAGCAGTTGCTCAGGATTCGGAGAGAAGATGGGAGACTGGGATGTTTGTTGGAAAAAATTTTTTTTTCAAATTTTTCACAAAATTTATTTTTGACCTTCGACGTACAAAATTCGGATTGCCATGGTAACGCGACTTACGTATCTTCTAAGGATCTTTAGGGCAACGCAACTTTTATCGGACTCTCAGATCTCACGCGGGAGGCTGTTCCGCTGAGGATTTATACAGGATTTTTTTTTTCATCTGCCATTCAATTGATTCTTCCTTCGCTCTGGCTCTTCCCGTCGAAGTTCACCAACTTTCTCTTTCGCATATGCCCGTTTTTCGTGCACGCCCGTGCTCCGTCTTAAAAGATAAGTGCGGGAAAACTGAAGCCTCGGTTGCAGCTCTTATCGTCCTGCCAAGCATTTCTGGACAGTCGAATATTTTTCATGGTACTTTTTACAACGGGAAAGAAGAAAGTATGACGGATCGTCATGATGTCACGTGGACAGGGGTCATTAGTCACTCGAATTCGATTGACGGTGCTGAGATAAAAATTATCGAGAAGACATAGCGCGCATGCAGATTTACGAATACGTCATGGACAGGTCAATTTATTTTGGAAAGACATAAATGGAGATTGAAATTTAAAAAAAATATAGCACCCGATTTTCAGTGTCATCGACAACGGTAGTGACGTTCTGTCGTTCTACGGTAATAGTATGCAAGTATATATATATGTATATCGCGGTCTAGACTACTTATTGGATTTAATTTATTCGACGATTAAACCTGACGTTAAGGGTACGAGGGTTTAAATCAGATTCTCGAAGTCCAAGTAATTTCGTGTAATTTCGTGTAATACACCGCGAGCACACGGGTAAAGTCAAACTATCGTAACGCAGAATCAAGGTAATCCAGACCAACGTAGGCGCAGTTTGATCCGCAGTCGAAGGAACGTCCTACCTACCCCCCTCCCCCCGGCACCGCGCGTGCATTCCGATCTTTATTTTTTTTTTCACTGCGGTTATATCCACCCCGTCAATGGCTAATTAGATCGGAGCATTTTATTGAGCATTTCGAGAACGTTACGACTGCTCCCAACAAGCCGTTTACGAGGGGCAACACGTTTTCTTAATGCTTCCACCTACTTGCATCCATAAGAGGCTTCTGATTTCGTCTACCGTCTCCTGGTCTTCGCTCTACTTTATGAAGGGACCGCCGCCATCTTGGGTTTGAATATTAAGAGAGAAAGAAAAAAAATAGTTTTACGTGGCGGTATACGTAAGACAGGATTTTACGTTGTACAGTGTGTTTCGACTAACTCCAGTTCTACCGTGTGCAGAACGACTATTGTATACCCCGTACGCGCTAACTCACGGAATAAGATTAGGAGGTTAGAGCATCGACGAAATCCGTGGAAACTATAAGAAAATAAAAAGGCTGAAGGTACAGTCGATCTCATCGATATTCACCTTAAGCTTTAGCAGGCATTGTCGCCCGTCCGATACTCGTAAACCTTAAGGTCTCCTACGTAAGCTCGGGAAACTCTCGCGGCAGCAGAAGAAACGTAGGCAACCGACGCGAACTCAGTCCGCCTTTAATAGTTCTCACAGAAGGAGGAATACGTAGTCGCTGCTATGAGAACGACACGCCAAGTCAGCATTACATCGCCGGTAGCAGACGCAGTCGTTATCTCGTTTCTGAGAGGCTAGGGAATATATAGTTATACTTGAATTATATATATATATATATATATATATATATATATATGCGCATACGTAGCCATCGCGTAATCGGATTCGCTAGGGAAATTTTCATTCCTACGACAGTATTATCCCGACAGCAGCGCCAGTGAAGCCTGATGGCGAATTTCCATGAGGCGATCCTCCACCACGACGAAAGCGTTAATCGTTCACGAGCCACTGCGCGACAGTTCGCCTCTCGCGTGACTCTCGATGCGTTCGTGGAAATGTTGCAATCTCGCCTGGACATGCTTCGACGCCATAGTGAAATAATAATACGACGTGTGGCCGGTTACGACTTGCATGTGTTACGTGTCACTCGGCACCTTTCGTGTTTGCTTTTTCTTTTTCTTCTTTTTATTATTCTTTAAAGTCCAGCCGCGAGCCTCTTGACGCATTCGTCGTCTGCGTCTGCACGATACTAAACGATATTAGCATCTTTTATTAGGTGCCGCCGTGTCAAACAAATCTACTCGCGCCTAACGCTCGTTCGTTGCGGACGCCTGGCGCTGGGCTTGTCGCCGTTTGGATATGCTCCCTTTTCAGGCGACCGAAACTCTATGGTTATATTATGTGGAGGGCGAGCGGGTGTACGGTGCGTGTGTGTGAATAGGCCTTTCATTTTCTAGCTGGGTAATGGGTGTTGGGTATAGGCTGATCCATCACTTCTAGGGAATCTAGTGATTTTTATGTGTATACATATTTAGAATTTTCGTCGGGATTAAGAGAGCATCGATTCCTTTGGTGAAGATTTTATTCTGGGACTCTGCGAGAATTTCGGTGACTAAAAGAAAAATTCGCAAAATTTCTACGTGGTCGAAAGCGACGGCCATTCCGTGGGAGCGACGAGTTTCTAGGGTGATTTGTTTTCGAAACTTTTGCCAACTCTGCGAAGTACGTAATGTTATTGTGCATTTTGTAAAATTTGGTACTATCGCGAATTGGATATCGAGGAACTTGCCAATGTACGAACTGCAATCTAAATTTCGCAAAGTCGTTTGCACCGGTGCTTTCAGTCTCGTTTACATGTAAATTTTCGTGCGCATTACACGGAGAAAATGTCCCTAGTTTATTTACTCGTGTTGGCTTTAAGAACTACAAAGTTTCTAGTTTCGAATTTATTCGCTGTTACGAATTGCGAAAAAAATATAGTCAAAGTAAAGGCAGTTTAGATAGCCACTGCTACACGAAACAGGTACGTAGGATGGCGACTGTTTTTTGAAAAAAAAATTGCTGCCAGCGACTTATTTTTTCCAACCATATAATGTCGACGCTAAGCTGGATTCTCTCGAGTTAACAGATCCAAAGTCTAATTGTAACGTTCCTAATCGCTTTTTAATACAAAGGTAACCAGACCTGCCCGATGAGATTCTTTGACCAAGGCTAACGACTTTTTTACCGAGAGAAAATACTATAGCACCGAACGGCTACTATTTCTTTTGATCCTAGCAGCAGTGACCATATAGGAATCTCCATCTGGACCAGCCCAGTCAAAATTAAGTCTGACTTCGTTTCGTTGCCCTTCTTACCCTATTTATTAATCGCTACTATTAAAGTCACAGAAACCTAGAACCGACCGTTTAATTAAACCAACCAGCTTCGTACCACTCTAATAAAAGAAAAATATAGCTATTCGTTTTTCCCCAAAGTCTGTTCAAAGGAGGCACTCTAACAAACTTCATCCATCGCTGAAAGGCTGAGAAGCGTATTAAAGCGAGCGTGTACAGATCAAAGGAAGCCTATTAAAGAACTGCCGGGTTATAACATGCGTAAACCACTTTTTCCAACGCGAAAATGCCGCCACTAGAGGACTGTCTCTTCAGACTGGCGAATAAATTGCGAACGCGAGGGCAAAGTGCGAATCCAGGCGTCCCCGTCGAACTTCAGGTGCACGGTGCACGTTTTCTCTGTTGGGTATCCGTTTTCACTTTTGAACTTAACCAAAATTAAAGCTAGCGCGATAAAAAGGGTTACCCCGTAAATAAAATATCAATTCGCAAAAATGTCACTCTGCTAAAATCACGTAACTTCCAGAGGGTCCTCCAGCTGAAAGAGCCAATCAGCGACATACGTAGACCCTTGGGAAAAAAATTATCCCTAGTCCCTTCCCCTCCTCTCTTCATCCCTCAAAATTGCACAGCCTCCCGATAGATTTGATCGACCATCCCGATTAGCTGCCAACAAGAATGATTAACAGGCACTGTAAATCCTGGACTTTGCGTACGGGTCTGGCACAATGACGTCATAATGTACCCAAGGGAATTTTGAATTTTTCAAAAAAAAAAAAATCCCTCACAACCGATGATGATATTTCAATTTTACTCAGCGCATTCAAGGCTTGTCGTGCGCCAGAAAAAAATTCCCCACAAATATCCCCAGCAAATGAACACGTAAAAGAAATAATTTCTCGCGGTACTGCGCCCCTCGCACTTGGGTCATCGAACTTGCATAATAATGCAGCAAGAACCTCCATACCTCAAGATATACAATTAGCCAAGCTGTAAAATAAACATTCATTCCTTCACCTTGGACGCGAACCCGACGCGTCTGCATACGCACACGTGTTACGTACTTTAACTCCAACTTACGTCCGTTCTATTCAAGATAATTGCTCTATTACGTTTAAACGTTCATAAAGCATCAACGTAATTCACGTATCAGCCCCCCGGACTACCGTTCAAGATAATAAGCCTGTGCTTCGCTTTCAGTGTCTACAATCAAAGATATATCTATATCCCAATCACTCCATTCAATATACACACACGTCCCACCTATCGCAGCAATATGTCCTGCCAGTGATAATTACATCGTCCAATCGTCCAGTGGCTTCCATTGACATTCCGTCCAACATTGTTTCCACTGTAGAAAATAAAAAGCCTCAATGAAATCTTGGGAGCATCTCCATGTAAGGCTCCGACCACAAAGAGATGATATATGTCTTCTTCCCACCCGTCTCTCCCCTCCTGGCGGGACCTCCTTATTCCCCTCACTCCCCAACGCGAAACTTCTCATTGGTGGATTCCGTCGGAAGTCTCCCAGCCACAAAGGCCTATCTAACGGGGTGGAATAAAAGATCTAACGGAATGCACCCCATGCATCGCGACGCGTCCCACGGTATGGCATCGCGACGCGCGGCTACCTAGTCTTACCCAGAGAATCTGTACGACAAGTATCCTGGCGTCGCCGTCGAGACGTCTCGAAACAAAGCCATGACGTAGGCGGCCCCGAGAGACTCGAGGCTTTTCTTATACTTTGACATCCCTTGCGAATTTATCAGAAGATGTCTTCTTGGCCGACGGGATATATCTTAGTAATAAATTATATAATTTCCAAGATATCTACTTTTGGGGCTGTGCACGAGAAAATATTATTTTTTTTAACACATACCTTATACTTCGATATATATATATTTTATATTCACTCGAGCTGATATATTCGATTCTGTTAATTCTACCCTCGCAATATGCCAGGACTATAATCTGCCTGTTTACTCGTTTCCGATAACGTTGCCTAGCACTGCTGTAATCCGATTTTACATCGGGATCGATTGCGCAGCCCTATCATCGTAATTAGGTTTTCCGATCATGCACCGGGGATTACGCTGGGATCTGTCATGAATGTTTTACGCGCGCGACAGTTCGTTAGTGTCTCTGTGGATTGTGGTGTGTTTCCAACAAAACTGACGAATTAACAGTTGCCGGAGTACGTATTAGCGTTAGAATTATATAAGTATCTGCACGTGTGATACTGCAGGATTATGTGTGTGCGTATATGACGTAACAAATATTTGCAGCATCCAATATGGAGCCGATCAATAAATTTTCTCTAGTTCAGCAGGATACATGTATAACGATTACTTCCGTATATCTGTACTATGGATTTATCCGGTATCATTATCAAAACACGTAGACTAATGTGTCTTGTAAAAAAATTTCTGCTCGAATAAACATTATCGTATACGAATCCCATACAGTGTAGCCACGATTCATTGCCAGACGCGCTCATATGGACCGTCCTTTATTTTATTTGTCGTCTGCGAAAACTTTTACCACGCGATATGCACCGGCATGAATTACGACGCTAAGTGTAATAATAAACACCGGCAACCGTGAAACATTTTATGTCCTCGTATACCTGGTAACGCGCTCGGCTGTCATTTCGATGGTTTATATATATGTACATTTTTTTTTTCTCGATTTTCCTGTGCGTAAAATGACGTCATTTTTGCACAGTGTGCCGTTACGACCGTCCAATAGCGCTTTCGCGTAAAGGGAACGACTACCGGTCGTTTTCATTTTTTTTTGTATTATAAATTAATAACGATTGAATCCCTAGTGGTTATGCAGATTCGTATATATTCGAATCCTGTCGTGAGTAGATTTTGAACATTGTGAATGCGGCTTAAAATAAAAGTTGTCACAAATTCGTGAATGGATACGGTTCCATGTAATTGAGATAAAACTTTTTTTCTTGGAATTTCACTCTATCTGTGTCTGATTGGCTGGTTTCTATCTGCGCGACAGTAGCCGGTATTTATGAATACTGTGTATGCTTTGTCGTCACGATTGAAAATACTTGGCAACGTGTGTATATATATATATATATATATATATATGTACATATATATATAGCCAAGAGCACATGCAGTCGAATGGGACTTGGGTTACTATAAGAGAGTGAACTATAAGAGGGTTCAAAGGTCCCATATAAGTGGGTACCTGCATCCAATGTTCACAGTTCACCATTCACCGTACACCATCTCCATCCAGTGTTCACATCGGTGCCTTGCCACGTGCTGTACCAATATTTGATCTCAAAAAATACCAGATGTTTGCGTAGGATGAAAAAGAGATGAGTAAAAAAAATGTTGGGTCCATAGGTATTCGTAAGTTCTAATGGTCCACGTGCATTGGTGTCTATATAATTTGACAGATGAAGTCTCAAAGATTCATTTAAAATGTCAATATATGAAAAATATCGATTCGCAATATATTACCAATATACGTTTACAATAAATCAAAATTTTTGAAAAATCTCAGTAAATACAGCTCCACAATAATTTATTCGATCAATCGAATTTCACAGTTTTCTAATTAACCGATTTCCTGTAATACGAGAGACTGGATGCTGCCTCGTTGAGAATTATTTTACCTTCCGTCTCACGCGTACCGGGTACTCCACAACGCCAGTCAAACTTTCCCGTAGCGAAATTATGCCCCGTCCACACACAAAGGCATATTGAAATTCAAGCCAGTGTGAAGATCGGCTCGTACCGATTTCTTCTTTGCCATTCTGGCTCTGCCACCGCTTTTACCAAAGCGTTTCGCCTGCTCGTTATTACGTTGCCACCGGGTAGAACGATGTTTACAACACCGTGAAGAAACACTTTGGTGTCTATACCTATAGCTGGAGGTTCCAGGTCATTTTCTACCGTAGACTGGTATACAGGGGACTGCCCGAAATAAGGGGTTGCGACCAAAACTACCCTGGAATAATGTATTACGAAACGCTTAGCCGAAGCAGCTGCTCACGATGATTACGTCCAAGTTTCGTGCGTTCGAGCGTAACAACCGCAGTACCGATATTCAATTGTTACGGTCTATATATATATATATATATATACCTGAAGGCGTGAACGTCCATTGGGCGTCCCGACGCCTCTGCTGAAAATCTTCCCTTTGTTGAATTAATTTAATGTCGAATACAATGACAGGCGCATCTTAGAAGATTATGTGTTTTTTTAATCACGTATCAATTAAATAATTAAAAAACCTTATCAAAATGCTTTTCCTTTTCACGATGGGTTAGCCTCTTGTAATTGACAGAATGTCAGTCCTGGTATGATGACACGTGGCGTGGAGCACCCTCTCTTAGTACAACCCCTCTGGCTACCAGTTTCAACCCCAATGCGGACCGCTTTAGTTTGCCAGGCACAAACCTTGGGGGTTGCTGTCATTGTTATTACTTCATTACACTGCTCCACTGCAAATATCCATGTTTAAACACCTCTCGAGATTGATGCTGCTTAAGCAGGTGATTGTAAGATAACAATCTACACAATAGCCAGAGACACCGCCTAAGCCGTTTCGTTACGGACGTCGAGAGCGAAAAGGCATGTAGAATTTAATAAGGTAAATTAAATTCTTTGAATAAACTTTATCAGCCCCTTTTACGTATCTTTGCATATTTTATTAATTACCGATAAACTACGACCCTCGTAAACAGATTGTTTCTACCCCTTGTGATAACGGGCTTGCTCGTATCACTGGAAATTATTACGTCAAGTCCTTCGACGTAGTTCCAGAGTAGCACCGGGGTATGATCTATAGATCTTATACCGGGTGTATATATATCTATTATAAAGAATGAAAAGTAAGGGTTGCATTCATAGAAAAATAAAAGAATTATTTTGAGGCTTGAAAGTACACTCCGAAATTTTGTCGCTCGATGGAAACAGATGCATGCTTAATTTTCATGCGAATCCCCCTCCTCCTTCCCCTTTCTTGATTAGGAATTAGCATGATACAATAGCATTCGTTATACAACTATAGATCACTCCCACGTTCACGTATGTTGGTATATCACGGTGCATTTGCACCCGGCCGCCATTGTGGCCGAAGGACAATGCAACGCGCTCGCGTACGCAGTGCTCGGCGTTCCGTGGCACAACTATAAATTGATACCACTAATTTCATATGAGCTTCGCCATCCATTTCATTCTCCACATATGATATAGGACATACGTGACGATTTATCTGCGGTTTCCCTTTCTGTTAAACCCCAATCATATTGAATATGCCATAAGTAGACGCGCGTGAAATTCACCTGGTGTATGAGCAAGAATACATGTACGTATATCTATATGATTCTTACGTGAAGTATACAATTTTACGTGTAATTTTTCCTTCAATCTTTTTGTAACAAAAACACTTTTCGTACTTAGTGTTGGGAGTATCGTTGCTCTCAAGTCTCGTAACGTTCGACATCGTTCAATAATGGCGACTACGACGTTTAACGTCGCTGAAATGACACGTGTAAAAGCTACGCGCGAAACGCACACGTGTCACGTACGTAGAAACGTCAGGCATGCTGCGGCTATTTCGTGAGCATGTCACGACTCATTTCAAGCCGAGCACGCCGCCAAGAGTTTCTTCTCTTTCTCTCTTACATGTAGGCACATAGTCGTTCAGCCATCCCCGTAGACCCATCGGTACCCAGCGAATACCTCAACGGGACGTCATGGTGGCGCCCAGCCAGAAATGCCAAATGTGTGTTCGCAGCGTGACGGACATATTTCTCACGTGTCCCAAGGCCGAGACGTTTTCACTTATGGGAAAACGATTTTTGCCACTGTGAGACAAACTTTAGACGTGAAAAAAAAATTCTGCAACATTGACGCTGGCGATATTATGCTCGGTTCACACGTGGCTCCGCATGTCCATAACCTTACGTTGTGTCGTGCTCGTGCTTATCTTCGCTCGTGGCGACGCTACGAACCGCCGTTAACCCTGTTAATGCCGTGGAAGGTCTAAGGGTAGCAATGTGCAACCAACCCCGTGGGCACGATAAGGGTTGATAAAAAAATAAAGAGAAACGTTGGAAACTAGTAAAAAAATTGTATCTGAATCGTTTATTAACGCCTTCGCGTTTACCAATACGACTAGGGATGCTCTTACGTTATAAATTCCTATTGGCGAATCTCTGTGCCACTATCTCGATACGTTATCTAAAAGTGCAATTATCTGAGGTAATAAATTCTGAAATAGAAATTAGCCAAGCGAAACAAAGCAGGCTTTAGTTTGGTCCGCTTGGATATAAAAAGGACCAGTAATTACGAGGTCTAAGGATTCCTTGAGTCTGCGAGATTAAATAATCGGATCGTGGTCCAGCCCGACAATTCAAAATTTTTTATACGTATGCTCCGCATCGAATAGGTACATAAGTAATATACGCTGTGTGTAAAAAAGTCATACCAACCTTCGAGTACGATGAATTTTTTGTTGAAATTCGTTTAAAAAAATTTTCAGCAAAATGCATTCGCGCCTCGTAAGAACGTCAGCAAGATGCTGGGGATCCACTACGAAGATCTCGTTACTCGTGCACGATTGCACATACCGAACCTCGTCTCTCCCGTACGAACCACAAGTGTCTCCTACACGCAGCTGGATGCTGTTCTACGATGTATTTCTGGCAGAAACAAATGCCACAAATCCTGAGAAACACGAAGCATTAAATTGGCTGACGGAGACATCCATCATTCCTACTGCCAGCGGTTGACCTGTTTCAGATCTTTTTGATTCTGTCTATATAGATCGCACACACGTATACACGCATCCCAAGTTCTTGGCTTAAAATACCATTAACCCTATCACGTCTCGTCCTGGTCCTAACCTATACCCCATCTGCCACTTACCTTCCAGCATCCACCCATGAGAAACCCCCTGCGCACATGCAGAATGCTAAACCGCAAACGATAACGGTACAGAGATACCAGAGACTATTTTAGATGCTGCGAGACTCTGACTTCCTATCCTCCCTTTTCTCTTTCTCTCTTGGCTCTCCTCTCACATTCTCAAAGTCCAGACCAGCGGCAGACGCACAAATAATCATCGTGTAATTTCCCTCTGACTAAACTCGAATTAACATCGTATCCCATATCATTTATAAATTTCTAAAAAAAAATGATTCCAAAAATTTTTCCCCAATTTACATATTTCAAAAATTTTAACTGTGATCGGTAATCATCTTTCTTATCTTTACTCCTCCTCCCCCTCCCACCACACCTCCTATCCTTCATACCACAGCCACTCCACGTCTCAACTATCTCTCTCGCTCTGGTACGACTCCAAGAAGATGGCTCAGTCCCCGGTGCATCAGAGGCGCGGCGAATCCCGGTTCGTCGTGACAGATGCGTCCGACGATGTTCCCCGAGCGGAAATAGAGTGCGCCTAATTGGATCATTAACCATGACGCGAGAGAACGGCAGGGCTTGGACCGGCGGGAGGAGGGGGAAGTTCTATTAGCGTTTCTAGATAGGACCGCCGTGTCTGCGACTGCCATTATCATTTGAGTAATGCCAGGATGGTCTGTGGCTCTGAAGTAGCTTTTGTTACTCGTTCCGTAGTATAGATATAGTTATGAACCGAGTGAGCCAATCGACGTCTTATTGTAAAATGGTCCAGCGAGGACCCCACGTGGATGAGAGATTCTGGACAAGATGGAACACGTGTCTGGATTACTCTGTCAAAGAGCCAAATTTTTTTTTACCGACACATTAACACGGCATAGAAATTAGAAATTTATACGACCACAGTCCTACCAATTGTCGCGACTATACAGGCTGCTATTTAGCTGCGCATTGTGATCGTAAATTCTGCTCTATTTCTCTACATGGATTTATCGTCGATTCGCGTGCTTCGTTGTATCCCGGACATACATACGGGACTGGCCATTCGAATTGCTCGGCGATTTAGCGTAAACGGGCAATTTGTGGTAATCGCTCATTTCTTCTTGTTCTACCTACGCGATCGTAAAGGCTGCATGCTAATTTCTTGATTTTCTAATACCGCAGGATATTCGAGACAGGTATCGAGTTAAATAATAAAAATAGTCGATCGTCCTGCGATTCAACGATTCGCGAGTAAAAGAAAAATTGGATCGTTTCTTCCCACGAAAAATGTGCACCGAGTGCAGCGTATAAATTCTTAGCAACGATCGTCTTAAAATCGTGGATTAATTTTAACGCGTAAACTTAATCTCCGGCTGTGCCAACCGCTCGGGCCGAACTGAGTCGAGGTGAGAAAAGATCGCGGAATAAGAGAAGGATAAAGCACGGGTTGCGGATCAGGCAGATTTCAGGCGTCGGCACGTGCACAAATGCACAAAGGACTGTAGCCAGATAGAATGGACTATTGATTGCGCCATTGTACACGAAACTCTATACACTGGAGGACCGCAAAAGAAAGATGGCGACGGCTGGAGCGAAAGGATGAAAGAAAGAAAGTGAGAGAGCTTGAGGAAGAGAGAAATGGGGGGGGGGAGTGCGAATAAAAAAAATATATGTACATGGTGGGAGTAATGGAATGGGGCGGGTGGGGGGGGGGGGGGGGTATTATATCGAGAGAACTCGTGAAATCACTGAACCTTCCTGCTGCCGGTTGACAGCCTCGCGAAAATGATGGATGACGCGTCGACAAAATTTATGCCGCTGATAAATTGCACCGGTGCGAACCATTCGATAACGTCGACGTATTCGTTGCGTCTCCGACAGCAATTATCCCGTATTTGTACTCCTGTCGGGCAATTAATTGCTCTTGTGTTCCGTCGTTATTCTTCCGTCACGGTGTACATGGGTGTATATTAGGATTGTCTATTTTTATACGTGCAAGCATGTAGAGATCGGGTATATAGTGTGTATAGGGGTAAATAAATTTTTTTGGATTTTTTAGAGTCGTGCGGGCTTAACTATGCTAACTGGACTGTGTTCTTTTTCTTGATTCCTTTTTTCTTTTTGAGTTCACCGAAAAGCATAGATTTCGATTTATGGGCTTTGAACGGAGAATAGGTGACTTTTGTGGGTCCGGTTGGATTTGCATTGGCTTTTTTACACGTTTCTCGTTTCTATTTTATTGTCTTTGCCTTGTGTAAACTTCTTAAAGGTAACTCCTCGAGGACGTTGCGTGACCTGCTTTTGGCTTTTATTTCTTCCTCGAAGAAAAAGATAAAATTTATATCGTCCGGTACTTTCAAGTCGCGACAACTGGTTTCACGTGTAATCTGTGACAAACCATTTTTCCCTAAACTGGTCTCTTTCGTTGGGGCTGACGTTAAGGAAATATCGCGTGACCCACGTGGCATGTTTACGGAACGGTAACGGTTAGTCTGATCTGATCGTGACTCATACTACTGTTACACGAAAAATAATCAGTGTTACCAGGCGCGACTGTAATAAAAAAAATTAGTATCGTGGGAATGTTAAAAATTAAAAAAAATTGTACCTCGTGTTATATATCGTAAAAATTTTTTTTCCTTCAAGAAAATTAACTCCGACGACTTCTTTTTGGTTTTTTTTAAATTTTCAATCGTCGCTATCATTTATCAGCAAATAGCTCGTGTCTTATGGAAATTGCTAGGGGAAAAAAAAACGTGGACGCCGGTTTGTCACCAGACGTCACATAGGCGTCCGCGCTTCTAAGTGGATTCTGACACGCACGTTTCGACCCCGTCACTTTCAACCCCCACGTTTCTCCCTTAGGTCCAACCCATAGCCTTTTATCTGGTGATTCACTGAAATTCTCTATCAGGCTCTTTCATCTGATATAGCACGTAAGTAAAGCACGTCTTGTCAATTAAATTTCCATCTAGATACCTGCTTTGCCCTTTGTCCCACTACCCTTTTCGCCATTAAAATTCGACAATTTTATGCCAATTACGTAAATTCGAAATTCTTCATACATGGACAACCTCACGTGTCATTTGATTCAAAAAATAATTATAGTCCAATATATATATATTTGTTTTGAAGCGCCTGGACCCATTTATGAATGGGTACCTAGTGAACTATGATGAATAGTAAGTGAGGGCTGGTTGTGGTCCGATTTACATAAATGAACGTTTATCGACTCCCCTGTTTACGGTTGCAATGTTGAACTCGTTCGGCAGGTGTTTTTTTTTATTTTTAATGAAACATTAAGAAGCATAAGATTAGCCTACTTTATGCCGTCGGCCGACCAAGACGCACAATTTACAAAGTCAACGCCGTCCTATAAGTCAGCTGCGAGTCATGGACTGTACTATGGGACTATGGACCATGGGACTGTAGCAATGTAGGATGGGTCGGTAGGTATCATGTTTTATGAGCCATTGTCATGGTAAATAGAGGAATGGTCCAGCGCATGTATATGCTCATCTTACCGGTTGGGCGTTCCTCGAAGCGCCAGTATCTTTGTACCCTTAGAAAGTCAACCGAGACTGTTTTTGTACAGATTTGATAAAAAAAATATAATTTTGAATAATTATAGGAAGATATGGCAGATAGGAATTTAATATGTAGGTATATTTTTATTCGGAAATTGGGTGGAAATTTGGGAAAAAAAATTCTTTTCAATTTTTTGGTAAACTTATTTTTGACGTAATGGGTCTTTCGGAGGCTGTTAAAGTTTACTGCTTCTTGATGGAGCTACGACCCAACAGGTCATAAAAGTGAAATCAATTTCGTTGCGAATCCGTATAAGGCGATAACTCACGCTTCGACTATTGGCAATAACTGGTCAAGTATAAATCGAATTTATAGCGTCTCAAAATTTTTCCTACCATACGTGAACCGTGATTATGAGTTAACCTTGAAGTATGTAGTCGTAATTCACATATATATATACACATGTATATACCATATATGTATATATACCTCGTGTATAAAAAGTTGATAAATTCCAACTCGTTAAGATTAAGAAAAATCATAAAATTATAATAACCATGATAGAAGCGCCATTAAACACATTCAAGCTGAAAAAACCACCTAGTTTTATTACATACGTGGGTGGTTAATAATCCGTATGGATTACATAGAGAAGATTTTAAAAGTCCCAATCCTTTGTCTAGACTGAAAATTGATAACCACCATAATATTTTATTCCCTCGAATTCTCCCTATCCGAGTTACATAATTGATGAAAATTTACCAAATCACACTTACCTGACCCTTGAAAAGCATTTAAAAAACAGTTTCTATCCTAAATAATTCGGACACCACACGATACACTTCTGAGCTAGTTCCAAGAATAAACAAAAATTTCCAAAAAAAATTTCAAAAAAAACCTTACATAAACCCAAGCATACCCTTACAGAAAAACGTCACAGCAGGATTCCGTAAAAGTCCTGAAATATTTTTGTGCGCATCCTAAGGGATGCTGGGAAACGATGAACACACTGTGTTCATCGATGCATCCCCGTTTACCTGCTTCTTAACAGGGTGTCTATCGCAATGGACCAGGATACCACCATCCCTTGCTCGGTCGTCTCCCGTAGATTTTAAAAATCGAACAGACCCCCCCCACCAATCCCACCAATCCCTAACCTATTTCGTGCGCAAAGAATAAAACAGATGTTTGTACAAATTCTCTCCGCTCACTTTTCACATTCGGCTTTTGTTACGACCAAAGACCCCCTTTACGAGCAATAACTTACGAGCTGAGAACACTTTGACCTCTGAACCCTCAGACACCTTCCTCTCGCCTTATGATACACCAACTCCCAAGAGCGACGCTCGTTTCACGATCGTTGAACCACGGCGTCGAGACGCCCGCCGGAAGTTGAACGAACGGAAATCGATCTTGACCAGTTCTTGCCTCGAGCAAGATCAGCAAAAACATGGTAAACCTTTGGAATGACCATTGGACACGTGACTACCAATAGGTATGACACTGACAAGATAAATTACACGTTCAGATTCATCCTGGTATCTGTAAGCAGGATCCTTGGACGTATCCGAAGTATACGTGAAATTAAATCGATATTCAAGCAGAGAGTAAATTCCAGTCAAGTGAAAATCACGTGGACTCTGAATACCTTGATGAAACCTGATGGTCATTCTGAATTTAATTAAACGCATACCAGTCCCAACGTCATTTGTCCGTATACAATAATCCCATGAGTGAATTCTATGATTATATATATGTATATACGTACATTATAATTGTAGTATGCATCTTGAGTTTGTCCGTATAAAATAGCTGAGAAGAATTTCATTCTAATCTGTCAATCGATTAGGGGAACTGAGCTGAGCTTGTACACCTTGAGAGGTACCAATGTGCCTAACCATTCAAATGTGAACCATCTATCGGGATGGTGAAGTGGGTCGTGATGAACAAAGAATCGTTGGATGCTGTTCTAACGAGGGGGGCGTAAAAAGTAACTAGAAAAGTTTTCTTACCAGCAAGGTGACAGTGAAATCTTAAAGAGGATTCCCAGTCCCATACCATTCAGGTTTTTGACCCGATCATTCTACTCAGCCTCCATATGGACCCCATAGAGACTCTCGTTACACGTACAGTCCCTCTCGAGCGTCACTCCAGAGTCCAGAGTGACCATCGGCATGTCCCTGGAAGAGCGATGGAGTCTTCTGACAGGACGTCGCTTGGTCGAGACGAATAGGTAAGGTTGGGTCCAGGTTGGATGCTGGAGTAGAGATCAGTGTCGACACGAAGGTATCATTGGTCCACGGGAGGACACTGCGGATGCTGGGTCCAAGGACCAGGCTGGAGAAATTAAGGGGGTGACAATGACGGTCGGCCGAGACGGTTAAACCAATTCCGATTGGGTACCTACAGCTGGCATCGAGTGGGATTCCCGTGGGAATGGACCTGTTCCCTTTTAGTTGGTATTACGTGCCTGGAAATGGGAACGAGTATTAAGACTCTAAACGAGAGGACGTCTGGTCTAACGAGCGACGCTAATGTCGATACCATGGAAACTTTGTATGCCTGACGTTTAACCCCCCATGGGAATATAGCTGGTTGATACCGTGTCCTGTGTAGGGGTTACCTAGGTCACGTCCTGAGGGAAGGAAAACGGGATAATTCGTTATTCAGACGTCGAGCTCATTGAAAAGGGTGCGAGAACAAAAATTTTATATTAACAACGACTCTAACCATCGATACGTTTTAGGGGTTACTCGAAAGGAGGGGGGGAAAAATTCAGTCGAATTTAATGGGAATGAATATTTGATGCTGGAGATCGACTTGGTCTGTGTATCCTGATAAGAGATAACGTTGGGCTGGGTGGGTACAAGAGACTGGGAATCGTTGTAGCATCGTCAAACAGGTATCTCGGAGCTACCACCTAGACAGACATTTAAATCACTGGATAACAAGTTCATTGTCGTCGCGTTGTAAATCTGCCTTTAAAAAAAAAGAAATCTGCAATATCGCGCTGTTAAAGGGATCGTGGGCGAGTAACAGGCCTATGTAATTCCACTTGGAACTGGTTCGATGGGACTGCGCAGCTCTTGCTAGGGGTGAGTAACGTGGGTCGGGGTCATGTTCCTCGAGGTAGCAGGAAGCGGATGCTGGGCTTATAGAGTCGAAGAGGGAATTTTCATGCCGGTGAAAAAGTAGTCTCACTCGGTACGGGAACACTGGGTACCATGGAAAACTAAGGGTTGGTTAGGAAACGGGATGAACTGGGCGTATGGGACTCGGGATCGGAATGGGAAAGGGGATGGACGGGGGTTCATTGTGTCTCACCATGTGAGGTCCCCGTGTTCGCGGACCTCCTGCTGTCTACCCGGTGAATTCAAGCAGAAGGCCTGGAATTCATTTCTCAGATTATAAACTATGTTTGTTACGCGCTGCTTGCTCTGCTGCCACCACAAGGATTACTCACTCCCTTGAATGCCTCTGGAAAATTAATCATCGGATTCGTGGATGATGTGCCTTAACGTCCATTCAGACGCCTCGTTTCGACGATGCTAAACTGGCTTTCATTTTGGATCGATATACACGTGAATTTAGTATGTAACGCTGAATCGAGTATCCGATCCTTGCTGAATCCTGAATTTATGGTTTTGTACTCTTGTCGATTTTTAGATTGACCAAACATGTGCATTGTATATTTACTGTGTACACTATGAAATAGTTACTAGATCTAGGGAAATCTGGGAATAGACTGTCACGAGGGAATTGATTACTATTATTCCTTACTTTATTGTAGATTATTTTGTGTATTATCTCGGGTAAACAATTTTTCTTTCGATATTTAATACCTTTACGTATGCCAGATACGTTACGTAACCTTCTGTTACATTGTCCGTGGTTATTTGTAAATACGGCTGAATTACCTCGTAATACCGAAACTCCCTTAATTGAGACTTTTTCTAGTCCGATCACGTGGTGGACCCTGGCTCTGTTGCCTACATGTGCTGAATACAAGGGTGCAATTGTTTTCATTGAAAACGACTGGAAGCCCGGAAAAGCGAGGACGGTATGCACGTTTCCCTGTGTCGTCCGGCGATTGTAATTGATACGGGAATAGTGCAGTTGCGCCGGCTGGTGGCAAATTGCGGAACTATCCCTGTCAGACACTTTTAGTTGGAGATCCTCTTTCGTTCGCGAACAGCGAACGTGGAGTTTCATTTGTGAAAGGTTTCTTTTTGGCTCAATTGTCAAACGAATCTCTTTTACGAAAAGTCGTCTGTGAGTATATACCTATAACAAAAAAATTCATATTCTTTTTTTTTTCAATAGACTGCGGCAGTATCTATAGGATTAATTTGCAAGATGAAAAACGTTCTCGATTTCAAAAGCCCATTGTCAATGTGTTCATTCTTGAAAAAGAATTCTCTGCATATATGTATAATACTGTCCTTTTTTTTTCATTTCCTCAAAGCCCATATGCAATTTCCCCTAAAAAAAATGCGCATATAAATAAGCTAATCAATTTTTAACTCACATTTTCAAATGAAAATTCTTTGTTAATCGCAATCGAATCTTTTCAACCATAATTTCCTTTTCATAAATCTCCATGTATTACCGTAACATTTTTTTTTTTACGTTTTTTCAAATAATTTTCATAGATGCACTTTGATTAAATTTCAGAGGTAAAACTAATATTAACCCTTTCGACACTCAACTTATCGTCCTCAAAGTGCCACCCCAATATATACCATGTGTCTGAACATTCTTGCATCACTGATGAGTCACAGTCAAATAACTATGCAAGCTTAACTATTTCCATGTAACTATTTCCTATATAAAATTGCTTGAGATACACCTATATATACATATATAACTCAGCATACCACCACTTTGATGCAAAACAGGAAGAAGTATACCCAGTGGGCAGTACGGTAATTGTATTTCCTTGTCTGCCGTCTAATTTAAAGAAAAAAAAAACCAAAAAATATATATAAACTCAAGCAATCGCTGCTCATTCGTGCCGCTCGATGCACTCGCTCGTAAATCTCGTGCGTTCGTGTCACACGGTAAATGCAGATGAAGCCTGGACAAGTCGCCGCGTATTAAGCCGGCATTACAGGCGTAACTTGATTTAAATATTAAAAAAAATTATCTATCGGCATTCGAGATGTACCCACATATAATTCCTTGTTTCACGCGTCGATCTTATTGAATGGGAAAAAAAATTCCATATAAATCCTTTTAATTCCGTCAAAGACTAATCTTTCGGAATGTCAATTTGAATTTCCCGCCGTACGCAGCTCCCGGCCATAACGGCTATTCCTTCTATACGATTTAAATGGCTACGCTTATTAAAGACCCACACCTATCTCATTATCGTTCATTGAACTTCCCCTCTTGTTACATAATGGCGGACATAATAAATTCACAGAAGAAAGCACATTCGCGGCATAATTCATCCTACCGGCGTACAACTTCCTCGGGGCCGGACGCAATGGAATATCAAATGATAAAGAACGGACCCGTCTTCGTTACGCAAGACTTAACTGCGCACGCGCAGAAACGTTCGCGTTTCTTCGCCATACTGAATTAATGACGATCACTTGGGAAACGTTGCACATGCTCGTGCAATACTCGTTGAATATTCAAAATTGATGAATACTCCGAGTCCCTTTAGGCGACTGAAAACTCTGCCGAAAGTTTCTCATTGGTTCGAGAATTAATTTTCTTGATTCTCCTTATTATTATTTCTTCTCCCTTTTTTGCTGCAATAACCAAGTACTCTTGGCGAGAAGGACTATAATAAAGACAAGTCGTAATGGTTATCTATAGGGATGTTGGTTATACAGACGGTGTGGATGTTACGAGTGTAATAAAGTACGTGATTACAGGGAGGCTGCGATGGACCATAATAGTGAATAGGATATTGTAATAAAATTTAAAAAAAATATCATAGATATATAGATTATTAATAAATTATAGAGAATAACAAATTTTGAATTACCGTTCATCCTTATCAAAATATGATTTTCATCTCGTTTAATAATTTAATTGATAACATTATAAAGTTTGTATGCTGCTTTGATACAGGCAATTGGTATAGACAGAGTCTCGAAGGCTGTTCGAGCGCGTTAAATTTTCTTCTTGCATCTCGTCGTGTGAGATAAGGTGTTTCATCTTGCAGTAAAGTTTTGAAAGATGGGGGTGGGAGGCGGGGGGGGTGAACGAAATATCGGTAAGCTTCGCAAACATAAAGTAAGACATAACCAAACGTCCCTTAAGGCACGAGCGACTTTAAGTTTCTGCCGTGAAGTCCGTATATCTTGTGTATAAGTAAATTGAGTGGCAAAGAAAAATATTCAAGAAATTTTAAATCCACCCGTTCGTGCTTTATATTTCCTGTGCAGAATAATATAAAAAAATGAGAGAAAGAAAAAACAGATAAATAACAGTCTTATCAAGGAGAAAAAAAATAGATATCTTTGACGTTACTTTCACCCGATGCACTCGGTATGCATTTTGCTAGTGCACTTGGTTACCGATGCAACCGATAACGTCCATTGAATCGAAGTAAATCAGTTCCTTACCCGAAACCATTAAAACTTGCATCCACGGTCCAGATAAACTCTGGCTTATATTGGTATTTATGGAGGCAGCAGGAATCGCCTGAGTGCACTTGGCGCTACTATCTATTTTGATAACGCGACAATCCCTATGGTTAATAAAATGATAGACCACACCGTGCGTCCTTGCATTAGCTACGAATGCCAGAAGACAAATTTAGATCGCAGTTATATATGTGTATGGTATTTGGATATATGTATGTATATATGTAGAGCTCGGTTTTTTACCTGGTCCGATGGTTCCCAAGATCTCACTAATGGATATCACGTATTTCAAGTATTTTTATTACTAATCCGCATTAAGAGTATCGTTGAACCACTTACTAATCCATAATAACGATTACCCGTTGGAATTTTTTTCGTAAAGTCAAACCCCACGTGTGACGTAGGTGGATACGAGCCACTTAAAACAAATTCGATCCTACATCAGACTCGAGGAAATAAACGCGTCTAGAAAAGAAGATCAGACGGCTTACGGAGGATCTGGTAAGATAGAAAATCCGTCTCTATATCTTTTTAATGCACTGAACTTCTTTGGCTGAAATTTATATGTGGACGCGGGACGATGCTTTAAGGAAAATACGAAAGGAGCCATTTTCATATTTAAAAATAGATAATGTATTTTGTTGCTATATTATTTTTTCTTCGTGTTTCAGGTATGTTGACAAATTATAAATACCGATGGCCAAGATGGCTCCGTGCTGTAACTACCGTAAGTAAGATATTAGCACTTAATGGATACCTATGTAATTAACGAACGTTAACGCGCGCAGCCTATACTGGCTATAGTCTTATTCTATGCTGTCGCCCTTTAGTGGATGGCTCGAAGTAACGTGACGTAATTTTCATTTTGCACAACGTTCGAAATTGGCGTCTTTGAGTCTTGGGTGAATTATTTTTTGCATCAAGGGATTATAGGTTATAATAAATTTTTTTTGTGGTATTGGGAGATTCGCGCTAATCTGAATTTTGCTCGATCTTTGAGCAGCGATTTTTTATTTTGACGATTTTTCAAATTTATTTACTTTTCGTACATGTCCTTTTGGCTATTTGCGAAATACATTGTGTCTGGAACGTGTTGCGCGCTTCTCTTTGCTTGGATGAACAAGAAGATGAGCTCTTTGCTCTCTTGGCATGACTATCTTTCCTAGAATAGATAGGGGTCGACGACTTTATCGGCAGTAAAGAGAATCTGGATCCAAGTATTGTATAAACATGTAACTTTTCTTTATGTATCGATCGTATATAGATAGATGACTTGGTGGACGGTCTCGATTTTGAAAATGAAATTTTTTTCGACGATATCTAAAACGGAAAATTTCCAAAAATGTTCAAATTTTACTCTTGCACTGTATATACATGCTTATATAATATATGCATACATACATCTATATTTTGATAAAAATATTACAGGGCCCATACAAAATTATAGCGCGGGAGGTACCTTTATTTTTACCGCTAACAGGTTCAATATCTTTTTTATCTAATGGTCTTCTTATTGATTTTTTTTAATTCATTCTTCTAATCAATTCTTGTACTACCCATCCACAATGACTGATGACTCTATTAAGGGTACAGGTTTGGGGGTTCGTCTTGATCTAACGTCACGGATGAAGTATAATGTCGATCACAGGAACAAATGTATCGTCTGCTCAAACATCCATAGAGCACTATTTTTTTTTATATTCTAACATACAGCCATAACAGTTCCAAAAGCAATCAGAACCTTTCAGAGACACAAACATCATAATTCCTCAAGAGCAAACGATAATAAATAACACAGCCTATGGTTATATACCAGCATATATAATTGATTATCAAAATATCGACTGAAATTTTAATGAGTAATATTTCAATTCCAATCGGATATATATTATCTTAATTCAATTATACACATCCATGCATGCTATTCATCAGCTCCCACAAGCACGAAAAAAAATTATCCTTAATATTGTCTTCATATATCTCCCACCATATAAAATACGCAACTGTAGGTTCAAATCCAATCAAACGTAGCCAACGCGATTCCGAAGAAAACCATAAGAATATCGTGGCCCATAATCTTTCGCATGCTCCCAGCTCTGGCAGTGAATTAAAGAGCGGACATCAGAAACCGCTATTTCTCGTGCGTCAAGTAGAGATCGTTAATAATCCCGAAACGTGGCTGCACTAAAATCTGTTCCAAGTTATTTTTGGCACGGCGGCACATCTGTCCACTGTAAAATATATCGTCTGTTCGCTAGGGTAAAAAAATTTTTAAAGCTACTTCTTGTCTCTCCTCCTTTCCTTCATTCCTTCCTGTCTCACGAAGAAGAAACACCGCGTTCGCGTACAAGTTTCATTTTATTCACCTATTCGCAGCCAAGAGGGCTGGCTGGCATTCTGTGCTTTACATGCATGCGACTGCAATATACGTATATATAGTCGGAGTTACCAACCTAGCAGCTACCTACTGTACGCTGAACACGTATAAGTTTATTACAGCTTGTTTTCAATTTACCACCGAGATACTCTGTGTAGCTTCGCCATGATAGAACACGGGAGTAGTTTCTAACCTGAAAGTGTACCTGATAGTTTTCTCAAAATATAGACAGTTTATCATTATTGTCCTTAGCATATTGTACGGGTATTATACCAGAGCTTGAATTTCTCTTCCTACTTTATTTGTCAGCGCGTACCGCTACGTTTTCAAATTCACTTCTAGTATACGAGTATCGTCGTGTCTCTTTTATCTGCGTGCAATTAAATGAGACGTAAACATGCTCGCAGTACTAGGAGTGAATTTCGGAACGTCGTACCCCCTACGTACTTCATCTAGGAAACTGTAGTTACGCTTGTGCGCCTACAGATGTCAGGTGGTATGTTTGACTAAAATGGCCGAACAGTGTGTCCGGGATCTTGAAAGTGACAGAAAGACAAGCAATTACTGTGAGTGGAATATCCTCGCACAAGAGGGATTGTGCACCCCCTTTTTTTACGTCTGCAACCCTTTTGCACTTTTCCCCAAGCACTTATTGTCAGACAGTGCAGGGGGTCAGAGTTCATCCTCTCAATAGTGGTGTGCGTCGTAACTGGAGACGTTTCGCTCTGGATACTGTCAACGCTATGCAGCCAAGTGCCTTTCTACGTGTCGTTTTGTAAGTACCTGATACTTCGTTGTCACTTTGATACTACGGTGGTAGAATTTCTTGCTGGATCGAAAAGAGAAGAATTATCACGTCTGTTATTTAGATTTGCTCTCGGCTATAAATTCTCGGCTGTGAAGCGTCTTGTAGGTTAGAAAGGAGGTCGTGTGTTTTAGTTGAATGTTTGTGCAGTCCAATGTTCTGTAGCTACAAAGGATCCTTTGGAAACTCTGTACCACAGTGTATCCCTTATTGTCCAACCCTTACACTTTCAAGAAGTTTACCCCTGCTATGGGTTACTTTAAGGGTTGTTGTTGTCTCAGGGGGTTTTGGGATGCGTGATGAAGCAGTCACGGCATCTGCATAGTCACCCGTGATTTTAATGCCGATTAAATTAATCTCGCGTGTATAATGACTCGTGTAACAATTTTTTTATTTAATTCATTATATATCTTACTTCGTACTTCATTGTATCGTACCGCGTTCGATTAAACTCGTATTCTTTCCTGCTAAAAATTCTTCCACCGAATTCTCCTACACGCTTGTCAAATATTTCTTTACGATTGTCTGTCGCGGGTAATGGTACGTGCCTACATATCTTCATATGCCGTAGAAATTGTTATGGCAATACCGAGGAACGTAAACTTTTTCAAGAAGTATGAATTATCAAGTAAACAGCCATCGTACGTGCGAATTTAAAGGAGCGTCTTGACGGTGTATAACACTGTATTATGTGTTTCATAGTGCAGACCGAGCCTGGCGGATCTCGCGCCGTTATACGTACGTCCCTCCTCTTACATTAGCATATCCAATACATTAGTTCCGGCAAATTACATTTCGTATTACGTTTTAAATATATGTTTTCCATGCTTTTTGGCTCGCTCTATGCGTTCAATTTACATGCGGAACGGCCGTTGCTGGCTGCCTTGTTTATTTATTTCTGGCCCGCAGGAATTCTCGCGCGACCAATCTCCTCCTCTTCTGGCATCCCCACTCTTGCCGGTAACTGTTACCGCAAAAAAGGATGCCGATAAAGTACAAGGATCTTGCACACCGACTCCTCCTTCCTATCTCTTCCATCCAACAAAGAGAAGAGGATACCAAAAAGAGAATCGATCGAGTCCCAAGACAAATGGCGCGTAATACCATTTTCGAAGAACGAAATCGATCGCGCAGTCACGCAGTTAAGTGCCGTCGCTCGACGAGTTTCTCGCGTCGACTATCCCTTGATCGATATAGTATATATATTTATCTCGAGACCCTCGGTCCATTCGACTTGGGTCCGGGAAGCTAGCCCCGCTTATTTCGAAAATTCCAATTCCGTTGTTTGTTCTGAGTTTTTCTAAGGTTGTTCTACAATGTTCCAGAAAAACAAGTTAGATTTTTATAGGTTGTTCTAGATTTTTATAGGTTCTTGTAGATTTTTATAGATTTTTCTAGGTTGTTCTAGGTACAATATAGAACAAACTTGGAACTAGCCAGAAGAACAGGTAGAATCGGAATTTTCCAAGTATGGGGGGCTAACTTTCCGCACTCATTCGACTTCGTAAAAATGAAGTGGGTGGAGGATTACGAGTCGAGCCAAAAAAATGGGAAGAAATAAAAAAACAGGCCTAGCAGAGAAAACGAATAATTTATCTGACGGACGTACGAACGTTGCTGTCTTTTGGCTATCGAGGTAAAATCTATCGAATTAACGCCTTAAATTTTATTATACAAAAATCATTAACGTCCAACGCAGAATATTTCTTACGAAAACTAAGCCATATTTTATACGGCTACGTCATTATCAAAAAATACAAAAATATTATTTGACCAAAAATAAAAAGCATGGGGTGTCTCGGTATCCGGATTTTGCTAAGGTCAAATGTGAAACGTCCTCCATTAAGCCCAGTGTGGGGGACGGTGAGAGGAAAGAGCGGGAAATTCAAAGGACCCTCGAAGATTCCAAGACATTCGAAAAACGTCAACTCCAGAGGACGATCGTTCTATCTCGTCTCTTTGGATACATCTCGGACGTTGAATACGACGGCTAACAGCATCCCACCTTGCTTCGGGTTTCGCTTCAGCATCCCAAGGTGTATTTATTGGTTAATTTGCCGGTTAGCGGACAGCGCCACGGGAATTCAACTAATTATCACCGTGTCGGACGCCGCGGCGTCTTGGAATCCTTCCTGCCATTCTATACTATCTTCTCATACCATATCAAGAGTCAAACTTCTGAACCTACTTGTGTATATATATATATACACACGATCAGCCATTCTCCGCGTTCCTTACACAACTCTCAGATTATCTCTCACCGATCTGAATGCACCTGTCGAAAAACTTTACGCCTCTTTGGTAGTCAGGACTGGGATTCATATCGATGCGAGTGCACGAAATGCATGAGACGAATCTTCATACGATGCATAGAGAATTCCCTCTGATGCACTTTCAAATGGTAATCTCGTTGCGTACGATTTAGAAATGATAATTTATGACGTCATACGGTACGGTATAGGTTGGGTAGAGTCCGATAAGACGGATATCACGAATAAAATGTGAAAATAACATAATCAAATGGGATTCCTCTGGATTTATCCTGGAAAACGTGAAAAGTCAGGTTTGGCGAGGGAAAAATATTTTTTTTCTTTTTTTTTTCCAGCGCGTGCACTTCGTATCCTCGAGGAGGGCAGATTTATGTCCTGGTGTGACAATAGTCCTTTCTTTTCTCTTTCTCCTTTCCCTCGTCTCCTCGTCTTCTTCCGCCAGTCGTCCTCCACCCACTCGTAAGAGTTTCTAGAAAGAACAGGGTGTGGCAAATCGAAAAATCCGGATAATCAAAAGAATTTGGTGCTTTGCCTTAAAAATGTAATAAACGTTGATTTTTATTTTTATTTTTTTTTCCAAGTCGGTATGTCGCAAACACGGTGTACTTTTCTTATCGGGACCTCGAGCCACGTAGAATGTCGCTCCAGATGCTCCTTTCGTATACCCCAACAGCATTCCTGGAGACGTTTATTGCATCGAGGGGAATCTTGCTCGAAGATACGAAGCTACCAGGCAAGAAAACCTTATCCGTAGATAACAATAAAATATCGTATCGTTAAGTATAACAGAATTAAATGCTAATAATGTCTCCTTTAATCTCACCTCTAACCCCTACCCGACGCCACGATCAGATCGCGAGTGTAAGATGCAGATAATTCTCGATACGGATAGTAATAAGAGAGCCGTCATTATCCGCAGATCCATACACTTTGTTTGCACAGGTATAAAATCGCAGCCCGGAGCGATTCGCCGTGAAAATCCCAATTAAGATATTAAATTTAATCGTTGCATAAATAACGGATGGAATACGGAATCAGACGAGAGGGCGATCCATAAAATGGTCACCGGCGTGTCTCTCGTCGGTGTACCCGGTTTAATATTACGGATATTGAATATTGATTGGGATGCTGCGGGGACGACTTAATTCACCAGGATTTATCGCTCTCGTTCTCAGTCGAGCGTTACCACACCTCCTGTCCTCGATAATATTCATCAAGGATTCCTTCGCTGTTTATCCTCGTGTATACCGCAACGTTAAATCTTACTAGGATCCAGGATGGACCCAAATGCTCGGGGAAGAAGATCGATGCCGATATGTTTGGTAGCGTAATTTTTATTTTCAGTCACGATTTTTTTACAAAATGACCTTAGGGTTGCGTTTTTACTCCGACTGACCCACTTGCTCTTAGAAGAAATTCCGAATATTTTATGCTTTTCTTATGACCAGTGGGGGTCCAGACTGGGTGCGGTACCCCGTCCGTGCCTTATCAAAAATAGGGTCCTTATCTCTATTCAGTAGCGTTACAATGTGTATGTAATATTACTAATCCAAAAACTGTATCAAACGATAATATTAAAGTCTCGTGTCGAGGCGCCCAGTGAATTCTTGGTAAGCGCGATTTAGACTCAGGCCGGGTTACGCGAACGTATCTTGCCGTAAGGGTGGATCTCCGGGATGAGACCTCGTGCAGGATATCTACCTGCGCCGTGTATGATCAAGGGAGTACTGATTATGTATCTCAATCATGGGAAACTACCGGGGCGGGAGTCCGAGTCCAACATAACCGCGTTGCCCCGCGGCCTCTACATGTGAGGTCCTGCCATCTTCCCGACAGCGGTTCTCAACCGATTCTCCAAGAATCTTACGGTTTTCTTACGACGTCTAATTCGACTGCGGAGCATTGCCAAAGTATGTTTAGGTAATTCCTGAATCGGGTGGAGGGTAACTTTGTTTTGGGATTACGCAGGATACCGGTGCGACGTTCATTGGATGCTGGACCAGGTTGGTGTCCGTAGCACAGCTGTCACTCGATCTCCAGAGAATTTGCGATCCTTTGACGAAGGAATTATTTTGCTCTTGCGACAGCGACTGACCTCGGTCCCTGGGCTTCGTATGGGTATGTCTGAGGATAGAAGTAAATGGCCAGGTAGAAAACTTTTGTCGCTACGTTGGTTGACTCGTTTCTGTCTGTTTCTGTCCTTGGAACAGTGTGAAAAAATTTACAGTATTTTTTTTTCACGTTAAATTTTCAACTTAAGCATAGCCTGGAGCTTTTCTTTTTGATGGGATAAAATGCTTTGTTGCCCGTAAGCGTCGACGCTCAACGTTCGCGCGTAGCGGAATTTCAACCTAATAACCTTATTCGCAGAAGCCATAACGCGTAGACTTGTAAACTCCAGGGGTAAAGCCTTACCGAATATAACCTATAAAATGTATTTTGATTTCTTTTCACGCGACCCTCCTTGGGTTCGAAATATTTACGTTGACGAAAACAAATTTACTATTCGTTACGGAAAATCCTGGTTTTTTTTCTTTTTTGGGTTGGTATAAAACGTAATAATCCTATGCGATCTGCTCTAAATTACATACAGGCTTCTGGACCAGATTGTATCTGTGTACGGTTCTATCGAAAGGGCTTCAACTTGAAATCTCATAACGACCCTGTAGATATCGGCATAATATTGTTTTTGTTCCCAAAAGCCAGGGACTTAAAGAGATGACAGAGAGTCGAGCCCTACGGTACTTGAGTGCTCCTGTGGGGGCTGTTTCCAGCAAGTAGGGGGGTGCCTGGGGGGGGGGGGGTTGGAGTGTCGAAGTTTTGTTATGTCGCTCGAGTGTATTTCGGTTGCGTTTCTGACTCTCTCGAGAGAGACTGTGTTTGGATTGGCAGAGTTCGGCATGGCTGGCACCGACGTCAAGCCATTTTCCTCGCGTATGCGTTTTTTCTTTTTTTTTTCTAGTTTTCTCTCGCTGTTTTCCTTCTCTTCTCCTTAACACGACGATGCGCTTAATTTATAGTTTGCCGGGCGTTATACTTGGTTGCGGTGAAAACGACGCCCGGCGTCCAAATTAATTACTACCTTACGCGGAATCTCTCGATGGACTTTTTATTACTTTACATCTTTTTTTTTCGTTTTTCACACCGCCGCGTAAAAATGTTTTTTTACTCTTTCAACGTCAGTTTTATTAATTGCATATATTAATATTCTCGCGCGACTCGGATTCCTTTACGGTGATTTTAAGTTTTGTTTACGCAGTTTTTTTTTTAATTATTTTTTCATTTAAAGCCCCACTCGAACCGTTTCCGTTCTCTGTGTCGATAGTCGCAGAAACGGCAGAGTTCAGCATTGAAATATCGAGAGGCTCGGCTTCGCCCACGGGGGTTTCAACGCCGCGGTAACATTTATGACGGCTGATGCACATAGCGCGGCAGGCGCGCTCGTAAGACGGAACGAAAGGAAACCGTGGGGAGAAATGCGCGCAGCCAGTGACGATTTAACACTGTGGATGCGTCATAAATACGTTCGCGGGCCATAAATCCCATGTCGATTCGAGCGAATCAATTTACATTTAACCTACAGACACGGGTGGCGCTCGGGGACGAGGGGGGAAAGAAAGGCACTCGCGGGATATGACGAATGGCTCTAATTTCGCGAGGCGTATCGTGACTCTTTGGATTTTCAATGCGCAAGGACATCTGGTATTCGCGATATTATTCATGGAAAATTCGCACTTTTACTTCGCGTCGATCCAATCGCGAGAACCAGGGTTCCAACTCGAGTCTCTTTATAAGGGATATAAATAAAAAAATCTCATTCAGTACCTTAGGCCTTGTCAGTGGATTCATATATCAAAATATTATAAGTTATTACGTCATCGTTCATAAGAAATATGCTGTAAAATCGGGGATGAAATAGGATGACTTTATTCTTTTAAGATTTTATTCTCACTTCGCGTTCTAAAAATCATTAATTTTCGTCCTGTTTCTCGTCAACCCTCAACTTACGTCTGTCAAATTATTATTTCGTCACTGTCGAAATTTTCCAACAATTTTTTTATGTCTGTCACGTGAATTCGAAGAAATCGAAATTCAAGGAAATCGATATCATCCTCCGGTGTTGCGATGGTTCTGAATAACCGTTCGCGTATATATATATAGCTATTGGATCTTGTCGGAAGTCCAAGTCGCAAGCTCGGGGTTAATTGAGCTGACCAGGAAACCAGTGGTCGACTGCGGTCAAGGTAGCTGGTCCAGGGGCAATTTTAAATTAAACGTTTATCCATCTCGTTGAGCTTTTGAGTCTGGAAGTAAAAGCAGCTTGCAAATTGGAATGCAGAACATTCTGCTCTTATCAATTGGGCTTCGAATTACAAAGTCTAAGGGTTGATGATTGCTAGCTTCCAGAGGTGAGACACACTGTGTCTCCATATCTTCTCTCACTATATATATTGTATATATAGACTCGAACGAGCAGTCATGCTTCAATCAATATTTATTCAGTCAGCTCTTCCCTAACCTTTCGGTTCTCCCTTCGTTCGCGAAGTCTGCCGTGTCCCTTGAAAAACAGTGGACCCCGCCTATCAATTGACAAAAATCGATCCCTTCGGATCGATTAGAAATTTCGACGATCGACTCATCTTTGTCATTTTTTATTCACCCTTTATTAAACCGCTTGGTACTGTAGTTAGGCAATTCTCTGTAATCGTGTAACGAAATTTGAATTTCTTTTCCAATACTACCAAATTTTCCTGCAGAGGAGACTAAAGGTTCGTGACGTCACGACAGGCCAAATAAAAGCGAAGAAAAATTGAGCAATCAAGTAATGGCTCCTTTTGCTGTATACCCTAAAATAATCACATCGTAATAGTCGATCAATTATATTTTGACGTATAGTCAATTTTCGATTATTAAAAAAAGGATATTCCAACTAGAATTAAAACTCTGACATTCGTCCGTTTGGAGGAATAATTCAAATCTAAAAAGTATCGGTTACCCGAAATTCAGTTCTCTAAGGCAATTATCGAATTCCGATGGTCTCGAGTGCGTCGACTGATCGAAAAATTTCATTAAAATTTTTAAAATTTAATCTTGCCTTATGGCCTTAATAAAATGTTAATTTTTTTGTGAAACCACGTGATCACGCTCCAGCTCATCGCTCTAGGGAGATTACTGAATTACGTTTCGATGCCGCGTATTAATAAAGACACACGAGAGAAGCTGATCGTGAAGATCCACTTGGCCTATAATAATTGTCAATTTCGAAGAGAGTCACGATGACGCCACTGCCTGATACAAGGATACCTTAACATCTAATAGAGATAAGAAGCATCGACTTCCCTAGAATTTAAACGTCAACGTCTCGAGGCAATTGGTTACGCCGATAATTGATAATTGCTCAGCATTTTCAAGTTAACTATGAATATTATCGCGCAGCTAGCTGCCAATTAACGACAATCAGCTGCAATCTTAGACATCGACTGTGGACGTTTTAAAAGTAGTAGTTGCGTAACTTGAAGATATTTTTTTTATTTCTGATCCCCGAGAAAGCTAGTTGGATAGACTTTTTTTTTTCCATAATTTTCAACCAATCAGCCGCCGCGAACTACATGAATTATTTAAGTGAATTCATATTATTTGACGTTTTCTGTTTTCATTCGATTATCATATTTATTTTCATTCCATCTCCAGTCAAGAAACTCGACATTTTTCCGAAATCTAATTACAATTGCTAATGTCGATGTATTTGATTACCCAGAATTTTTTTTTTTCATCGATCGATTAACCACACTGTCAATACCATACGCAGTCTGTTATCTCGGAACGAAATAAAAATCATCGTTCAACCATAGTACTGCCTTGTACTTATCCTTGCTATATATATATATATTTCTACATGTACCCTCACAAGGTCATCATCGTGTCTGTCATAAGTCATTATTAAAAGTCTCAGCGTTCTTCAGCCCCAGAGGTTAAGGGATCAAGTGAAATTGATTTGTGCTCACAGTGGACCACTGAGACTTCGTCGCAGCGTTAAATGTCATCTCGTAATTCGATTACCAAGGAACTTGATATAAGCTGCCATATAGAATTTGACCAAGTAATACGGCACGGGTATATCAATTTTGTGTATATTTAATTTCTTCCAAATTTTTTTCTTCAACATTTTCAAAACATACAATACCTATCCACTAAATTAAAATTAGCTGAACGATAAATCTCTTGAAAAGATTATCTTCTAAAATTTCAATAACCAATGACTTCACGAACTCCTACCGCCGTCCCTTTAGTAACAGACCAAGAACAGAGAACAGGGCGGAATTCATATTGTAGATTTGTCCGAGCGATAATGTTTCCCGGTCGCGACCGTGAATGGAATCAGTGAAGGAGAATATTAAGATAAGCTGGTCGCATCGACGCAGCATCCAACTCCATGTGAATAGGTGCTTATGGAGCATGAGTTCACTGCACCTTATCCTTACAAGATCCACTCTCCTTTTTTTTCTCCTCCTCCCCCCACCACCCTTTAATCTTATCCATTCCCCTTCGTTCTATTCACGATTACTATTACACCCTCGTATCTCCGACCCTTATAAATGCCTCGCTAATAAATACCCCCCCGATCCGGACATCCTTATCAATGACTTTATCTAATCTCACAAGGATTGGTTCGAACCCAGCGAAGCCTCGAGGCATTGAGAAACCTCGTGACTTTGAATTTTTTTTCTTCGAAAATTTTCTTCGACTTTTATCATACGTGTGCATGTGTATTTTGGTTACGTACAGCTATCGGTCCAGCCAGTTTATTCCCTCTTGTATCCTGTACGAATATCTGGGTTAGTCAGTGGAAACGTGCAGAGGCGTTTTGCCAATTATAGATAAGACATGTGGGCACGTATCACGTATGATCGATACATACGCAATAAAGCATATATCTACTATCTAGACTTTGGTTCATTAGGCGTACGAATGCTTTACTTTATATGTGTGAAAACACGTGTCGACGTAGAATCGTAAAATTTTTACTTTCACATGTACTCACGTTCATGTGTGATCGTACGTGGATATACGAGTCTCCGGGTTAACTACACTCGTTTCCATTTTATCGCGCTACTCCTACCATTCATTCTGACACGCGAATACGAACTTCGTACGCTCAATATATTACCGGCATAAAAATATACCTGGGATACCTATTGTCTCTGCCACGTGGCGAAGAATAACGCGCTATCAGTTTTTATAAACTTACATATATGTATGTATGTAGCATAGGCGGGATACGTGGAAAAAAATTATCGATTTTTTTCCTCCATTTTTCAGTAGGACAGTAATTCTGTTTTGCATCGCCATCAGGAAATTGGCTGTTTTTCGCGAATCCGGGTACAGTCGTCGCGCTCGTTTTTCCACTGCACGTGCACCTTTACATTGTCGAATTTATTGGAAATTTTTCGTTTTCGAGTAGAAAGCTCACGAATTCCTATTATCTCTGGCATTTCGGTTCTTACTCCAGCTAATGTTGCGTGTTTCTTTTTGTGTGTATATACAACCCCCCTCCCTCCATCCTCCCACACAATACGTGTTGTGTCACTGTAATACGTATTACCGGCCGTTTCACGTATATCTATATACAGGCTCACTCGCACGTGAGAAATCGCACAGTGGCGGAAATTACTCTTCGATCGTTCTCTCGGGCACGTTCGTCCCAGAAAATGGTCAGAGGCGACGCCAGAAGCCTTTAGGTATCAGCTCGGTGAAAACGAGAGAAATCTGGAGGCAGGTTTGTTTAGGTTGCAGCCGGGCTGAACCCGTCGACCAAACGAACATCACCTCGGAGCTGCTTTAACGAGCAAACAAACTGCGGTCCAGCCATTACGTCACCCCGGTTTCTGCTCTTATTTCGTCGGATCGGACACCGAGGACCCTTAGACGTGCGTCGTGCATTGATTTTTCAAGGTGACTTACGAGACACCCCGTAGATGGCCGAACGCAACTGTACTCTTGTTTCTTCGTTAAAACTTGATATCTCCGTGTTTGTCCTGACTTTAATTAGGACGATGGAAAGTGTCATTAGGCTAATTAAAATTGTACACCAGCATCTCGCCGATGCTTCTTTTTTTTTTACGTTCACCTTAGAATACGTACAAGATGGCGCTTCGTTTGCCGATTGAGATATCGATTCTCGGGAGTGACTCGTTCGGCTCGTACTTAAAGGCTGGGACTTGGGGCGAGTCCGGTGCGTAGTTAATTATCGACTTATTAATAGGACACGACAAAGTAGTAATTAGCTGGACAACCTCTCCCCCTCCCTCCATCACTCCCCGTCTCTGTCCACACTTATTATGCTACGAAGCGGAAGTACAAAAGGAGAAGGCGGACTCGACAGACGGATGAATACTTATTAGTGTGTGAGAGAGAGAGGGGGGGGGGTCTTATGCTCTCGTCTCTCTTGGTGTCCTTTTTTTTTACTTATTCCTTTTTCTCTTTCCTTACTCTCCCTGTATCACCCTCCTCCCCTTCTCCACCCACTCCTCGGCATAGTCTCCCGTCCCGTCGTACGTCCTGGCTGAACAATCTCCCATTAGCTAATTAACCTCTATTATGAACCGCAGTCTGTACCCGTCCCCCGGTACCGGCTATCTTCTCCACCCACCCGCCCACTTACCCACGAACAATCCTCGTATAACCGAAATTAAGTGATTCGCTAATTTGCTTCCGTGCGTTCGAAATCGTTCGTTGTGAACTTGCCCTTATGTATCTGCAGGACTATCGCTCTGGAGCATATGACTATTGCTGTAATTGACTTTTGGTTTAATGACGTCGGATGAACGATTGGGGTATTGGCTTCCTGTCCTAGTGAGGTTGCACAGAGACCGGTCTGGCTCTTGTAGATCCTTCTGATCTTGCGTCCTCGGTGCTCTTGGGTGAATCCCTTTGGCTAGCAAGCTCAGCCGGTCCTTTTGTCAACGTTCTCACCTCCTACCGATCTGTGTCTAGACTCGAGGTACCTAGAGGACGTTGCGAAATCCGGTATTAATTGGCCAGACTGAAGTTACGTCTGATGGTCTTAAGTCTTTCACCCCTCTCGCCTCCCCCTGTTGCCCCCCTCGCTGGATCCTGACTCGGGTGGCGGCGGCTGACAAATTTCCTAAGGGCTCAGGAGGTGATACCGTACCGTGTCAGCGACCATGAACCCGCATTTGTTTTCACCCTCTAAGATTGTGCCCTGTGCTGGTAAATACACTCTGTCCGAGAAAATCTTATCGTTTATTCATTCCAGACGTAATCTTATTTTTTTTTCTTCTTAATACCCCCAATTCACGTAGCCAACGAACCTGCGCTACGTTCTCATTTACTATTCTCACCCGGTATCCCCCTTTAATTCTCATTTCGCAATCAGTGACTTGTCAATAATTTTAAGAGACACGTAAATATATATATATATATATATCTCAGTCAAATCTTATCGTATCGGTTAGTCATTATTATACATTGGAATGTTAAACGATGAATAATAAATTTGCGTATCAATTCTCACTGCGGTATATGCAAATCGAGGTCGATCCTCAATTAGAGAATAAAAGAACCCCGCTAAATCTTCGTCGAGCGTATGACCAGGTTAATAATTCATTCTCGGGCGTGTAGGATGTATTGGTGGAGGAGGGAGGGGAAGTGGCAAGGGGAGGGAGAACGAGTGGAGGGGTTAGTAAGATTAGACTGAGAGAGAGAGAGAGAGAGATTGTATTCGTCAGGTCCAAGAGCCTTGGCGAGTAAGAGAAAAGGCATGTGGGTATTGGAACGTGAGGAAGAGGAGAGCGCGGAGGGTGAATGACGGCAGGGAGGTGGAAGAAGGAAAAAAGAAATAGGAAACGCCGCCGGGGTCCAGGGAGCAGAGGGCATGTCGCGCAGTTTGTAACAGCGACGGCCTCTTTTTCATTCGGGACTTCGGGGAACCCACGCGAACCTGAACTACCCATGCTCCATGACAATATGGGTGTTCCCATATGTCGCCGAAAGTTAGCGACGATATTAGCGTTTAGGAAAGCCCGCGACCGCTATTCGCCAAAATAAATGTGAAGCACGTGAGGGACTCCGTCTATTGTCTTTCTTTGAGAAATTGCCTTGAGGACAAGTCGCGCGATTTATACGAGACGCTCGTGTAGAGGGGACGAGGAAATAAATAGGAGGAATACGCGTTAGAATTGTCGGGTAATATTTTTTTTTCGAAAATTTCTATAAAATGAAGAATTTTCAAACCCCTTTTGGGCTGCGTTTTTCGGTAACTCGTGGTAAATAGCGTACAGGACAAATGCATTCGTACGACCGTGGAAGTTTGTTACTACGGGAGAACCGTCGAGGGGGGTTATATATGGCGGTGGTGGGGGATGGCCAAGAGAGGCGAAAATAATATAAGAAACCGTAGAAAAGTATTGTAGCTTCGAAGAGGCGCTTCGTCGGGATTCCAACTGGGTGAGAGGGACGTTTCTCTTCCACCGTTGTCTTGCCTGCTTTACGTAAGTTTTCTCGTTATTCTACTTGTTCCTAAGACGGAGTTCTCGAAGCAAAAGTACGTGAAGTTAAGGATATCGCGAGTGTCGCCATCTACGTGCCGAACTGTAGAACCAGAAATGCCATCGTAATTGTTTCGAAGGTTCTAGAATGATCGAGTGAAAAGATCTTTTCTACGTGGACAGAAATTCATCTTAAACTCTGAACCAGTATAGCGAACATCGACCCTTACATTTTCATGTATAGACACGGTAAATTTGTGAAATTTTTTTTCTTTTTAATTCCGGCAATTATTTTTCCTTCCCACTTTAACTTTGCTGCGATTTAATTAATTGACCGTTTATCACGGACGCTCAGTATAATTCTTGAACTCTTCGCGAAGACAAAGCCTAGGTGTGGTCCCACGTGTTTCCTCGTTGTTTCACTCGGACCCCGGGGGGGCCCCCAATACCCCCTCCTCCTCCTCCCCCCTTCTTGTTCAAGCAATGTAAAACAACACGGGTCCGATGCTGCGTCTCTTACCGGGTGTTCCGATACGTTGCGAAATGTCGGCCATTAATTCCCTTTGCGTGTCCTCTTACTTGACTCACGTATAGAGCCCAGTGCCCTTTGCATTATTGTATTAAGTATATCCGCCTGCAAATAATATCCCCTTTCACGGACGAGGCTCGTTTAACGTTATCGTTCGATATAAATCGCAGGAAGTTGCAGGGGGGACCGGAAGTCAAATTTGACTGGATGAAAAAAAAATGGGAACCTAAAACTTTTATTTCCCCGTACAATACCTTACGCGATTCTCAGATCATTGTTCGCGTAAAAAAAAGAAAGAATTAAAAAATAAAGAAACCCGTATTTATTTCACGTAAAAATAATGACCTTCCGGTAACTTGAAACCGGCGAACGTTCCAGGTGAAAAATTTCCCTTTCGAATTTCACGTTTTTTAAGATATCGCCTGCACTGCATCGTGTTCTGTACAGGTGTGTGCACGGCTTTCGAGAACGCAGGCATGCGCGATTATTTTATTGGGACAACTGAAACTTGCTTGAGCATGGAAAATCGTAGGCGTCATTTTCCTTAGTCTTTCTAGACTTCCCGAGACTCCTGCTGATATTCATAGAAATATATTTTAACGAGCTTCACTGTAGGACGGAGCAACGTCGATATTGGGCTGCAGGATATACATATATATGGTATCATATGGTATAAAGGCTCTTGAAAGGTTTGACACTTGTATTACTCATCGTAGTCAGACTCGAGGACGACACCCTTAAGATAACTGTTGACGGAGACCACCATATGCCAAGACGCGTCCTTTGCCTCCTTTGAAATTCTAGAAGCAGCTTACGTACTGTACTGGAAGAGCCTTATGACGTCACTGCAACGTTCTGTTTCATTCTAGGAAAATAATTATCCGATACGTCGGCGCGCAGTGTCGATCAGATTTTATCCGTTGCCCTTTAGAGTCTCCAGTACGGTACCGCGCATGCGCACTGGGGCAGTTTGAAAATCCGACGCGCAGTCACGTACCGTTGTCACTCGCGCGTAGCTTTCGGCTTATTTCTCTCGTATCTTTCGTTCGGCCGTTAACAGTTAAAAAAGAAAGGTAATTCTCCTCGATACAACGACACAAAGTTGAAGGGGAGGATCACGCGATCCACGGTGCTGCTGCCTTTGAGAACCCCATGAAATAATTCAAACGTAATCACCAAAGTAGCAGCTCGCGAGAACGTTGCCATGTGGAGCGGATTACACGAGTGCGAGTCGAGTTATTTCGTGCACGAAGAGGAGGGAAAGGAAAAGGTAAAAAAAGGTGATGGAGGAGAAGGAAAGAACAAAAATACGAAAACGTCTGCAATGCCGGGCACAACGCACTCACGTTCCGGTTTGTTGGTTAAAAGGGCAGAGGGGAAGTTTCGTGCTTTCGTACGTGTGAACGCGGCTAGTTAGGGACGATCCGCGGGTAGAAGGAATAACTCAGGGTGACCTTTGACCCATGGCTCTGGGATTTATCTTTCGAGGGGTTGCGCCAACGCTATAGGGGTGGTCCTGACTTTTGACGAGTGCTTACGGGCAGATGCGTACGCGTCCGTAGAAATTTGACTGCGTCAGGGAATGTTGCCTGTCATTCTTAGCATGGTAATGTTATACGCCCTGCAGAGCCCTACCTTGCCGACCGTGCATTTCGGATTCTTTTCTCGCTTGCTGCTCGTGTCGGTCTGACAAATTTTGACTGGGTTTTTTTTCGTATTTTTTTTTATCGTTGGTAACGGGGGAGATCTTTACCGATTAGAGTTATTCTGTCTATAGTTGATTTAAAGTGGCAAATTTTCAATTTCAACATTGTATGTATAGGGTGCTCGTTTTATACGGGCGAGATTGGCAGCTTAATATAGATTCGTGACCCTTTTATTCCGAGTGCAGGTAATTCGTAGATTAACGTATTTCGTCGAGGGGTTGAAACTCGCGAATGGCAATTTAGTCCTACCTTCCTTTCGACGTCAGGTCAAATGAGTTTAATAAAGCGCAATTTCCGGCACGATCGCCGCTTCGGGCTTCGTGCACAGAAGCATTGTGTAAGCAACAATGCTTCTCTCGTATCATTTACTTGGCACAAAGAATCCCTTCGGGTAAAAGTCCTTGGCTGGACAATATCTCGGTAATGCCCAATGGCTGCTGCTCGAATCGTGGCTCAATCATGCAGGGATACCCCGACGGTTGTGGGAGGTTTTTTTTTTAGTTTTTTTCTGTCCCTCGATATCATTGCTCGAGCTTCTTTCGTCGAGGGCTGGAAATAAAGGGAATTTTCGTTTTCTTTACGAAAAATCGATATATACGTGTATATGTATGTTCTATTAGACCGGCAATAGCCGGGGGGAAATTGTCATTGTCGTGGGATCATAATTTTTTTTTGTTTTTACCCAAAAATTTTTGCAAGCGGAAAGTACTCGCGAAGCTCATCGTGACGTCGTAGCTTATGCGAATTTCATTATTCCGTGGGATAAATTCGGGAATACGGTTTTTCGCCGGTCTTAAAAGTTTTCTGTATTCGCGCAACAGTAATTTGTCTTCGATAGTGGATTAAATCGACTCGAAACCAGAATTTATCTGTTGACCCCAAATCCACGTGAAACCCACTCCAGTGCCCACTTGTCTTCTGGATGGGAGCAAAGTTTGGCTGAACCCTTAAAAAGAAAAAGGGCAAACCCACGTGGTAAAATAAGGTGACAGGTAGTATTGGCGGAGTCGGGTTGATGCAAGAGAACGAAGTCAGTGCTAAGAAAAATGGTCCAGCATCCTCTTACACAGACTGTTACAAGGTGGAAATAAATATTTGAATTAATTAATTTCAATTTGAATAATTAAGAGAGCGCAATAACGCAGTGACGCTTTAATTACCCGTAAAATTCTATTAGCCACGTGTATTCGTCAGTGTGACCTTTGCCCTCTTGGCTTTTCGAAACTCCAGCGAATTGAAGCAAACGAGCTTCGCGAACGACAAGGGAAAAGTGGCCCATTGTAGGAGAGAGCAAGGTTTAACTCGCTAGACTCGACTCGGGACTTTCAATTGAAGCTCCTCGTTGTACTTGATGCTTTCACCCAGGAACTGGGTCAGTCACGTCATATAGAACGAGATGCGTTATCGTTTACGGTTTTAATGCAATTTTTCATTGGATCGTTTAGCTCGTTAATGCGCGTGCTCTCGATGGATTTAATTTCATGATTGATATAGATATTGGGAGAGGTGAGTATTAACAAAAAATTCATTTGAAATTACTCGGATTAATTTGACGCCAAATTTGAATTTATAATCTAGAATCAAAACCAGTTTTTTTTAATATCGAAAAAAATTTGGCTATCTACGGGCAAGACAAGCACAAAGAAAGAAAGCGATGATTAGGACCCTGTGGGATAACCGAATTTGAAGATCTTTCGGGATCTGTCCGTAAAGCCCCGAGATACGGCTAACAGCGCATAATAAGACTAACCTGAAAATATTGGCTTACTTTTACTTGCTTTTAGTGTATTAAACCAGCGCTGCTTTTTCGTCGGCTTAAAAGCCAACGTCCTCCAAGTTATATTTTACTTCGCTGTTGCGAGAGATACTCTTCAACTTAAAAGCTTTTCATCTCTCCTGGACCCATGCAGCGTACTTCTTTTTTTTTTCATCTTCCTCTTGTATAGTAATTACGACTTATGCTGCACACGCCTGGCAGTCAGTCTCGTTCGAGAAAGATACCGGGACCATTCTCAAAATGAATATTAAAAAAAAATGAAAAAAAAATGGACTGTTATCACCAAGGAAAAGCATTCCGCTATCATCCAATCATTCCTTACCCAGATGAATGGTCCGAGTCGTGCAAGGCGTCTGATATTAAATTGATAAGTAGATGACTCAATCTTTCAGATTATACTATCTCTTATAAACTTTACGTAATTTAATGTTTACGCAGTTTTTCTTTTAATCAAACATCTTTTTATGTCATCTTATCTAAGATCTTATCATCTGATCTCGTAAGATCGACTCGCCGAAAAATTTACGCTTCATGAAAACTCGTAAAGGCGACATTGTCGACCGCGAGGAGCAATAAAGTTGTCTCTTCCATCCTCTTCTCGATAACCCCCCGCCCACTCCCTCCTTCCACTATCATCCCTCGGAAGGGGAATCCCCTCTTAAACTTACTCAAGGAAATTACACTCGATCGCGGACCTTTGGTAGTTTCGTAACTTTTCGTAGAAAGGAGACGCTCGATTAAGCTTTGGACCATCTTAAGCCAAGCAAGATGTCTCTGAGACGTTATTACTCCCGACTACAATATGTATATATACATATACATTTTAGTGGAATTCCGTAGAGACTCGCATACATATATATACTAGCTTGAAAAATAAATTTGTATATAATTGAAAATAAGGTCACAAGCTGTGTTCAGACAATAAAATTTTTATCTGGTAGTCCTGCGACGTAATACGATCTAAGTGCAGTATTTAGACTGTGTAGATGTTACAGGCGTGATACTTTAGATAAGCGTAGGTGTATCTAATCGCCATAGTGCAAAGGGGGTTATACCTCCATTATATCCACGTAGGTAGAAAGCGACGTCGATCACACGGTGTAAAAGGAAATGACGGAATTAATATTATATTTTATATCGTAAGACGGGTAGGTTGATATATATATACGTGTATGTGTTAGTCATTCGAAACGTAACTCTATATCACGTGCGCATTGGCCCCAATGAAAATTATCGTACGAGATGAAATCGCATCCTAATCCATAGATGACTGAAGCCGATATTCAGTTCATATATATATATATATATAACCCACGCATCTCTTACACGCTAGCTGACATCGATTACCATTGACCGAGACGAAGGATGCAATCAAAATTATCCGGCGGCGGTCTAGCGTGTTAAAGAAACCCAGCTTCCCCTTCTTGTGTGTGTATATATATATCTACTAGCACTATGTATATAGTCCTATATGCTCTAACCCATAGGCCCAGGACTACTCTCTCTTGAAACAGATATATTGGTGGCTTGTATATCATGCCGGCGGTATCTTTGACCATACATCAGCGCACACCCCCAACCCCCTGGATACTCGCAAGCACCCCCTAGTCAGCCAGCCGAACCCAAGCGCCAACGTATATATTGTTCTTCCAGCACCCCCAGCCGTGCGGCGGCTCCCTTTGAAAGCCATTTAAGGTAATTATGGAAGCGGACTCTGCTGGACCACTCTTGAGAGCCAGATGGTATTTAAGACGACGTTAAGGTTGGAGGAGTTGACGGCTCCATTTTGGAATTATTAAAAAAAAAGATGTTAAAGATCCTTGGGGCTGTTTGGGTGTAGGTAGTACATTCTTCGTCCCTTAGGGTTCTTTTTGGGATGACATTTTTTCTGAGGGTTGAATGGACCGGGAAGATGCTGTGTGCATTTAAGGTTCTGTCGGGGATATCATTATGGGTTGACGGAATTGTAGTTTCGTCGTGCACTTCGTTGCAGTTTTTGCTGGCGAGGAAGACACTTTTTTTGATTCTGGGGAAAATCAGTCTTGAGTGATGTACGACTCGGTTTTGTGACGTAATCGGTTTTTTATTTTCCCCAAGAATCTTGTCTCGTACGCGTATTTTTGCCGGTGAAGATTTTGGTCCATGGTGATGCTGGATGTATCTTCTGGCAACTTTGCATGGCAAAGGGGATCGGATAAATGTATGTTTCGTCTCTTTGAGCCAGCTTCTTTGCTTTGAGAATTCGTCGGGGCTGTGAATGCTCTCAAAGAAATTTTTCTCTTGCGTCTGTATCTCGTTTCGAATGTCTATTTCGAAAAAAAAAATTGTAACCGTGCGTGATTTTCTCTTTAAAAAAATATATTATTTAATCTTGCTTGGGATTATTATTCATACAGATAATAGCTTTTTAGTCTATTATATTTTTGACTACCAAAATACCTTTTCACGAAACCCATACAAACTCGAAAAACTACCATACATTACTTTTCAGCTGTTTCTCAGAGCGAAGTAAGTTACACCAAAGAAGCGTAACAGGGGTAAACGTACCATCCTCGTAAATCACTATAAAGTGCCAGCAGGTTGCAGTAATTCTTTGCGGGCCCTTAATGAAACCATGAAAGTCAAATGAATAAGGTTCGGGTCTCGGCTACTGTACTTTAAAAGTGTTTCGTGAATGAAGAAAAATTTCGGGAAAAAAATGCCTCGATCGGTAATCGATCTCTAATCGTGCAATGTCGATCCAACCGGTCGAAGACTCTCGGCAGTGCTTCAAAGACGTATTGCCGACAAATTGCAGGAACCCGTATACCCATCTGTATCGCGAAGCATACCGACCTACATATGTATACCTGGCGGCGCTACAGATTTTATATTGCCATACGATAAACACAGATAGACACGAAAAAGAAAACGAATCGCGATAGCACGTGACTGGATAAATTCATGGGCGATTCGCGTGAATGGCCGATTTTCGCAGTGACCGGTGCATTAAATATGTATTGACGGACAAGGGGAGCGTGTCGCAAGCCGAGTAAGAGATGCGCACGAGATATCGGCAAATGTATACGGGAACTTGTCAGGAATACCAACCGGTCAAAGCTGAAAAGAGTAACGTCCCTTCTATGCCTCGTGGATGTGATACATTGATGATCAACCCTTGGCACGTGACGGGAATACGTATTCATTGCCAATTGGCTATTCAGGCCTTTTATTATTATTATTTCGCTACAACAAACGGCAGTGACGGCAGTCGTTCCCGCGTTAGGGGTGTCATTAAAAGAGGAATTTTTTTTCAGCCACCCTTTTCGAAACTCAATGTATATAGTATGGGTATGTACGTACACGTATGTGGAATTTGTTATCATGATTTTTGTTCGTGTAACATGTACTTTGATAAGGGTGCGAGAGGGTAACGCGGAAAATTTTGAAATTTTGTTGGGGCGGTGGGTACGGGGGGATGGAGGTAAAGGGGTGGGTAAGGAGTAATTTTTTTTTAGTGAGCACATTTGATCGGCGAATCCAGACGATTATGGGAATAGCTATTTTATACGCAAGACAAATTAATGGCCGGGTAGCTAAATATTAAACGAGTCTCCGTCCCAAAAGGCAATTGCCCGATGAACATATCTCATCCCCTTGCGTAACCCCGGTATATTTAATACGGACGCGGATACATTTCCCTGCCCTCTGACCTTCGAACCCCTTTTTCGCGTAAGCAAGGCCTAAAGCACGACTTTATTAGCAAAATAATATCGTAAATTTGGTCTGATGTGCCTTGACTTTTAGGAACCCTTATACTTGCCGCCCCTGACGGGCGAGTCGGGATGTGGTAAATTGCAGGCTTGTTTTTCATCCTGTTTTTGGGGTTATTGCGAAAAATTTTCCTGAAAACCTGGACACGGAATTAATGTTGCCCAAAGTGTAATCCGTGTCGAAATAAAGTAGCGGGGAATAAAAAAATTTTTTTTAATGTCACGTGCGAATGAATAAAAATTCGCAGCAATTTGCATAATACGATTTTTATGCTTTAATAAATTAACGAGCTTGTTATTTGTGTCGTTAATGACTCGCGGGGTCGTAAAAAGATATTTTACTCCTACCTTCGGACGGGGATGAATATTTCTTTAACACCGTGTATCTCTCTGTTGCAGGTAAGGGCTAAGGACCGGAGCGCATTTTCTACGTAGGAATTATGATCTTGCCGAAAAGGTAAGCCGATACGACACCGAATGTCGCCGACGTGCTTTTTTTATACGATCATTAATCATACAGCCCAGCATCCTACGAGATAACTCAATAAGCTCACAATAAAATAAAACATGGCCGAAAATGTGCCAGGACCAAAAGTTGTCTCCATTGACTGATGAACCAGCCAGAGCTTACATGAGAATCCTGTTACAGCCTACTGCAGTCCATCAAGCCAAAATTCCTGATACGGCTGAAAGGGACCATAGCCTTGTCGTTCTTATCTATCGGTTAGATAACAAAGCCCGAACCATGCACGACGACCGTGCAAACGATAACGTAAGAGTCATTCGTTGCAATGGGATTGATTAACATTTCCCCCATAAGATCAGACCGGGTAAAAAATGTTTCATGAAATTTTTCTAATTCAATTCTTTTTTCAAATTATAACTTTTTCTCCATACATTTTGTCATCGAAATAAACACATTTCGTAACAAAACTAAATTGTAATCCGGCACTATCAACGACCGGATGTCCAGTGGCGGACTGAATTGGATGACTTTGAAATTTTGAGAAATTCACTCGAGACCAGTTGCTCGAGTTCAAAGATCGTGGAGCTGCGATTGGTACCTGGTCACGTTGAAGAAATATAAAAAAAATGAAAATTTATTATTCAATTTTTATCTTCTATTCTAACACGTGGTCTCTATAATTTACGTAAGACCCCGTCAAAATAAATATCGGTATATACCTCAACGCTGTCTACTATAGGTTTTCGAGGAACACCAAAATGGGCAAGAGCATCCTGAAGAACCGAAATTGGTAATACGTTGGCATTATGTTGGCATTACATTGGCACTACGTTAGCCCGCGGTAGTAAATACGTCGGTATTTGCTGAGTGCACTATAATCTGCTACCTACGCGCGTATTCACTGTACATCGGTACATCAATCACGATCACGATGCTACAATAACAACACCAGTCACGGCACTCCTGTCTACGCGTTCTCGAGCATCGACCATCGACGTACAATAAAACTTGCTCGTGATACCTGCGAGATAATTTTTTTATTTATTTTTTTCATCCAGACAATACGACAACACTCGCACGGGGGAAGAAGAATACGTGAAGAAGATAGAAAAAGTCAAAAGGGTCCATTGAATATTTTTACATAAGGACTCCACCCATTGGGCGGGGTAGGGATTCGCTTGGAACCCCTTTAGAATTTCTTGGAGCCAAAGTGAAGAGAACTGATTTCATATTGGATTTCGTAGCAATGAACTTTTTTTTTTTCAACTGTCAAACTTAATGCGGACGCTGCTAGGAAAATTGTTCGGTATTAGGTGGGATTATACGTGGAGATTATTATTGGATATACGTTCGATAAAATATGCAGTCGGTTAAGAGCTCCTATGACACATAATAGAGTCGCTTTAACGACTTGTATATTTATCCATAAGATAACCGTGAGACGCCGTAAAGGCTGAGTTATGCGAGTCTATAAGTTGACCGGGCCGGGATTGCAATGCGTCTTGCAACGACGACGTGTAATTTTCTTGGGTTGTAATTGAACTGCATTGGGGAGATGTAACGTGGCACTTGGGAGAGTAAAATTTTCTCGGTCCATTCTCGTGAGGAGGATAAGCGAAGACGTTGCTGATTTAGGTCGATATTGCGTCCCGAAGAGGATCACGAGGATGCACTCGTGTTCGAGTGCAACTGGCTGCATTCGTGACCCACTAAATGCATAAAGAGTATCTTTGTTCCCGGGAGTATGAAAAAGTCGTAAATCGTAGCCGTGAAAGTTTTGTGTCGCAGGCCGGTCCTTAAAAAAAAAAAAAGGTCACAAGTGCTTCCGAAAGCTCCAAAGCGATAAAAGAATCGTCATAGGGATAAAAAAGTGCACGTGTGACACCGATTATTGAAGATGAAAAAGTAGGTTGATTTTTTCAGGACGTATTCATACGTGGAAAAATAAATATTTGACAGCTCGGTGGGACGAATTATTTATAAGGGTTAAAGGGAGAAATAAAAATTCCCTACAGCTTCCGCGGGCCGAATGGGGGTCAGGGGTCAGAAAATTCTCATGCATCCTTTCGATTCTTACGTAAATGGCTTTTAACGTTACCCGTGGATGATCGATCGATTCGCTGCTAAACTGCTCGACGATGAACTCACCGCAGGCTGCAACCTGAACTTCGTCCGAGTCGAACGAATCGCGTCGTTCGCGCGAGTCCAGGCTGCAGGCTAAACGCGCGCATTAATCTTGCCGGGAGAAAAGTTTTGGCGCTGTCCAACCTCATTATTGTTATTATGGATTGTAATAGCAGCGTATCAATGATTCGGTGGCAGGCGATCTATAATGATCTATTTATTGATCGGTATGATCGATGACCGCGTATTATCAAACCGTGAACTGTGTTTACTATCGGGTTTTGCACGCTGCTCTGCATAATTCAACGGGAAGCGGTTGCCGATGCGCTGCGACAATCAAATGATAATTCATCCAGCGATGATGCATCGCGCAGCATCTCGTTCGTCTACAATTCGCATCCAGCCAGGGTCCATTCGTCATGGACTAATCGTTATCAATTAACGTCTTTAAATCATTGTGGGAAAAAAAAGAAGCAGTCTCGATTTACGATTTTTCTTACGCGATACGGTATTGACTTTTTTTTTTATATAAAAATCTTAAATGACTTCACCCGCTAAATTGATCCGGGCTGATCCCGCAAAGCACCACTTTCGCGGGGCCGTAAACGGCCGTAAGGAAAATGTCACTTTGGAAAAAGCCGCCACCTACCCTACTTACCCCCCTCCGCCCTACTCCCCCTCCACGCGTCTCCCGTCGTGCATGCTAATGAAAAAACTTTCAACGTGTAATAAATTTATGACATCGTAACAGTGCATGCATACCCTAATAGATATAGTAACGGGGGTGGGTTGCCCCATTCAGGTAGACGTGGACTAATTTAATTTTATCGCGGTGCACAGCCGCATAGGGGAAAGGGGTGGCTGTGGCGAGGGGGGAAGTGATTTCTGGAGGATAAGTTTTCCTCGCGCCTCGAACCAGAAGACCCTGGGAATTTGCGACGTTGCTTTTGAGATCTCCGTAATTTTTCAAACCCGATGGAAAGTTGGGTCAGAGGGAAACAAAAATAAGGGAATGAAGATAGAGAGTAGGTTTGGGAGGGGGTTGGCGTGGCAGAGGGACGAAGAGGAGTTTAGGGGTATTTTATTTTTTATTATTTTTTTCATTTTTTTATTGGCTCTGGGATTCGTAAATGAATTTCTGATTTTCCCCTCCTACCCCTATCGCCCCCTCCCCCCAATAATCCCATCGCTACCCTCATACCTCCCGTACCGAGGTAATAATTTATACCAGCTTCCCTCGGAGTGTTCGAACCTCTAGAAACTGTCCACTCGTAGGTCCTAACGAGTCCCTTGTGTTTATCCCAGCTAAAATATCGTACGGTTGAATAACCGGATGCTGGGCTAAGCACTTCCGCCCTGGTTAAATTACGTCACGGGCAGAGGATCAAATTCGCTGATTATGCGACCCTTAGATGAGCTGCATGGTCTTTCGTAGTTTGACGCTCTTGATCCTCCCGTTTGGGCAGATTGAAAAAGTTGTGCTTGGCCAAAGTTTTGATTATGGTATTTAATGTACGGCGCTGTGCATCGGTTAGGTTATGATAACGGTTACCGTAGATTTCGAAAAAAAATATTAAATTGTGTAATAATTTATATCCATACTAATTTGTCTCTCGTTATACGTAGGCTGAGTAATTTGAAAGATTCTTCATTGTCAAGTTTGTCAGTGTAAAAGTATAAGGAAAAATGTTCTCGAAATATGTTACGCGCTTGTTGCATATATTTATATATATATCTATACTGTAACGTGCATATAAGTATGCACGTATTTTCCGTATGCAACGCATGACGACAGCATCATTTATCCCAGAGCGTCGACGTTCCTTACGCCGCGTTCGCACCGCGTGACGACGACATTTATCAAAGCTCGCTCGCTTCTCTTTCCGTACGGTGGCGGCGCTAGTGTCGCGAGCAACTAGAAGAGACAAAGCCCAGCGGGAAAGACTGGAAACAGCAAATCGCACTTTACCAAGAGAAAAGGTCAGCACGTAGATGAAGCCGTTACTCGCAGTACACAAGGCGATCTATACACACACGAGAAATACATTCGTGTTAACACTATCTCGCACCGAATTCCCTGCACGGCATAAAACTACTTAACACCCCGTACGTAACCACTGGTTGGAGTTAATTATCCGAGTAAAAATAAAATTGGCACTGCCCGAAGGAATTCAAATAAATACGTTAAAAAGTCTCACGGACTTAAATGCTCTTTGTCTCTTAAATTTTTGTTCTTCTCAAAATACAGCCCAAGGGACACACTTTGTTTGCCATTCTCATTCTATTCTTGGCTCTGTCTTGAGCCCATAAATCCAACGGTCTGTATAGCCGCCTATAACTCGTAAACGAGTCAAAAGACTCGATTAGCCAAGCGGACCGCGCCGAATTCCAGTGCACGCTAGCGCCACCACCCACGAGCCGGCCGATCCCATAACTAAGCGTGTACGCTGCGTCTCACGGTAGCTCAACGTCCTTAATTCCCCTTTGGGTCTCGTAGCTGCGACGTGCTACGTTATTTGTAATGCTGGATGGGACTCGGCAGTCGAACGGAATTTTTACGCGTCGCTGTGTAACGTGTAACGTTACGTGCTAGTAATATCCAGACTATAGCGCGAGGCAGATACTGTACGTATATACATATAAGTCGGGCTTCGCTCAAGATTTACGACACGAGACTTTAATTAGCGTGTTGAGGTGTGCGTTGTTTTACCAAGGCTATTCGTAATAATTAAGGAGCGCACCTGAACGCTCTATGGCGTAACCCATTCTTCTCGCAACACGCCCGAATGCCCGGTATGGGATATGTGCACGGCGGATCCAAACGCCATGGGGATTACACGCAGCCGGTGACTACAATCTTGTTTGCTTTACGCCATTGATATAGCACAGGTGTATATCACTATACCTTACTCGTAACTCATCTTTGAAGACGAGATTGGGATTAGGTTCCTGCGTGTATAAACGTATGAAAGATATACCGGGTATACCAGAAAATCCTGATTCTAAATTATGAAACCCTCGAGGTCCTACTGTCCCGACGATTACAAATGGCCGTACCTCGGGCTACTGGGTACTTGATTTTTTTTAAAATTCATTTTTCAATATTTTTATCGAATCTTAAGCATCGCTCTCGTACTTTATTTTCATTTATTTTTACATGCATCTTTTATATCTGCCTCATAAGATACTGGATTTGTACGTATGACGAATGTATCAATGATCGGAAAGAAATATCTAAACGTATTACATATAAAAAAAATGATATATCTTTTGATACCCGGATTTTATGTTATCCTAGGAGATTTATGAATTGGAAACGTATGAAGTGTATATATGTGTATATTAAGTTTTTGATCAACCCAGTCATCAGTATCCGTAACTACCTCCGCCTAGTACCGTACTCCGATAGGATATATGGGACGTTATAAAAGCGTCGTACCAGAGGGCAGCAGCGTCGATTGCTTCTGCGATGAGGTTACTCCGCTTTCTCGAGGGATGTGACATCACACCGAGCATTGCCGGTGATAAATAGAAAATAAAAGAGTTTCCCGTTCGTCAACCCCAGGAGGGAATAAATCTTTATTGAATTATCCGGGGTAGCCCTGACGAGTGGATGTGTTTCCCGCAGCGGAAATCAGAAATGACACTGCTGATGCTTACGAGCGCTGAACTATACAAAGAGAATGCATTTCATAGGGTACCCATTATTACAGCTGTATATATTTGATATACATGACAATGAAGTTGACCATGAGTTAATTTCTCGGTAAAAAATACACAATTAAAATTTATATATTTTTTTCGTATAAAATTATCAAAAATTGAAATTTCACTCTCAGCTCACTGTGTCTAACCTCTTCGTGGCTTCTACCACTTCGCAGTCCATTACCATCACTGTGAGCATCCATCCCTCCCAGTCCCACCGCACAACTTTTACCATCAAACCATTAGTTATCCGACCCCCAACTCCTATTATCAACGCTCCGCTTGGCTTCGAGTCGTCGAAAATCGTCACGGTCAGTTCTCATTGATCTACCCGGAGTCACTCTGGCTTCCGTCCGGTCGAATCGCTTTTGCCAAGTTTACTTTTCACTTTGCGCGAAAATCGACGACCCGACGTCGTACACGTGTATCCCGCGAACGACTAGACGGACGTCAACCAGGACGGGGACTATCGACTGTTTTGATCGCTTCGAATACGTCGAGGGACTTCCGGTGAGTCTAAAGAGAAAACTTTTGCCAACTTTACTATCTGTCGCGACGCTTTGAAGACTTTTTCGAAACGTGACAGTTGACTTCGTATTACGGAAAAAAAAATAAAAGCGGCAACTGGGATCTTGCGAACCGTCTGGTTGCCTCGTGTATATTGATTGACGTGACGCGATGCCCCGTTACCATTATTATTATGTGTACTGTAACTCTACCCTTAATTCGATAATTCCGCACCCCTGGAATTCGTATAGCTTCGCCTTCGAAATAAGGTAGCGAAGCGTCGCCGAGCTTTAAGGGTAATTAATAATCGCGGTACTGGATGCAACTTTACGTAATGACACTCACCCTCTGTGTCAACCCTCTGACGCGAAGGGTAAACGCTTTAACGAATCGTATAACTGGAAACTGTAGTGACTCTCTCGTCTCGTGTATCTCCGGAGGGTGGAAAAAAAAATATTTAGTAAGAGTCGCGGACCATCCCCACTTTTTGAAAATTGAAACGAACAAATGGGCTGGTGCATTTTTTAAAATTAATTATTACGCTACGTTTCACGTTAATTACCCATGATGCAGTTGTCACTTTATATATATATATATATTTCATGTCAATATAATTTTTGCCGATGTTATAACGAATAAACAGTTTGGTAAAGGTCCATTGATTTTCTGCGTGAACAGTTTTTATTACTGTGACAACGGAGGACGTATCAAAAGATTTATCCGTGCACGCGAAAGTCCTCGGGAAAATCGTTTGTCCACGTTAAAACTACCGTGGAAAGAAAAGCCACGGCAGAACCGCTGCTTAGTCGCAGGCTTGTCTACGCTTAAGCTTTGTGTCCGAGAGACGGTGAACGAGAGCGAGAGAGAGAGAGAATGAAAAAGTGTTACGTGGCAGGAGACGAAGTAGCACGAGAGACAAGGATAGAGAGTGCCCGTCCCGTTACTCTTGGCTGTGTGCGATTTAATGAGCGAAAATAGCCGCAAGTTTGAACGATTTATCGGTATGAATTTGACGTATATATAATTGTGGCTTAGTATTTCCCAAAGTCTGCCCCGAGGACACTTACCAGACTGTACGTGCTTTTACAGAGATTTTGACAATTATCTGTTTCCTGAATATTTTCTCAGCTCTCTCTACGCGTAGACGGATTATTAATAATGGATACGAGAATCTGCACTGAATTCCTCATGGCGCGTTTCTCTGTGCGGAATATCAAAGCTTTACGTTTCAATCGTTTCCTCTTGAGTCTGACGATACACGAACTCGCAAATTTCGAAAATATGTTCATTCCTCCTTCGAATTTTCAATTATTCAACACGGGGTATATATTTCGGGACAGTTACGCGTTACCATAGTGAAGCAATTTAATAAGCTTCTAATAAAAGAACTCGTTCGTAATTTTATAGTGGCATTTTATTATTTTTTTTTGTAACACTTTTTCATTCGCGTTTCCAAATCTTCGTTATCACCCTTGTCGTGTAAATTTTCTTCCCTTATATCACGTCACTCATTAAGCTCACGACTATTAATAGGAATTTACGTTAGCAGCTTTACGCCAGTACTTGCGAAGCTCTGGGATAGTATTGGATGCATCAATGAACCATAAATGGATATACCTTATACGTATACCAAGAGTTGCCTTACACAGTAATACACAATGTGTTATTGTAAGTAGATTTGTAGGATCCATATATATATGCATAAGTCAAGAGTAATATAATTCCGTTTCATCTATCAATCCTCCATACGTTATCACCCGATGGTATAATCTCCTTGGCAAATCTCTATCGGTATTAAATTTCTCTTGGAATAAAGCATAATCGGCAACGAATTAATTCAGATGGATTCGCAGTAACGGGAGCCTCGCTAATAAAACAAGCAAGACGTTACATTTCGCCGAAAAGGTATATAGAGTCCTTTCCGCCATTTTGATTGTTAAAAGAAAATACACAGTTTGCCATTAAATACGTACACTTTGGATATACAGTGATACACGCCACGGGTCGTGAAACAGGGTGCGTCATGCCTCCGTTCCTTTACTTCGGACAGTCTCACCCTGAATTACTTAACCAAAGAAGATTATCGCTTGTAAACATAATTTTCGTAACTGGCTCGGTCGGACTGCAGCTGCTTTCAGATTTACGAGGGGGTCCCGGACGTTAAGTCTTGCCACGAGCCTTCGTTAATGTCCCGTAATGACTCCGTCGTAACAATGAAGCGTCTACGTTCACGTGGTACTCGGGCATTCGTTACCCGTCGGGATTCTGTCGTACTGTACCATAATGTATGTATACATATATACACACACACGGTGCGACGATAAAATTAGCATGGTCAATAAAAATTTTTCCGGGAACGAAAACTCGACGAAAGGACCCACGTGGTATAATTTGGGACCCGTAGCAAAATGGCGGATACGAGTGGTATACTTTTTCTTTTACTACCTTTTATCGCTTTCGTCGGAGACATTACGTGTCCGAGTCTCGCCATTTGCACCGGGGTATGTGCAATTGTAAATATACCGGCGGTAAAGAGCACTTGTCTAAAGCCACGGTAATGGCGGACGGTGCATGAGAGTGACTGTGGCAAATCTGTCGTTTATTCTCGTAATGGTAAAACGAGCTTGCTTGTGTGCATTTTGTATTGTTGGTATGTATATAGGTATATAACGTATATGCAAAGCCCGACTCTGTACGTACTGGAAAGTATATAGAAATTCTCCCGGCATAAAATACCCTGCGATAAATTATCAATTGCACGATCGTATGGACAGGACAGTGGGGACACGAGACCCCGGACATGATTCATCGCTTCCGCGAGGACTTTAGTATGCCTAACCTAACCTAACCTTAGGCATAGGGGTTGGGCCTAGCAAGTACAGTTGCCTTAGTTTAGTATTGACTAGGTGTATGGTATAGTTTGTGAATCTAATGCATTAGTAATTCTACACCCTTAGTATATGTATATACATGGCTGGGTCTATAGAAGACACCGAGAACGTCAGTTGCAACGGGGTTAGTCAAGTTTAGGTTAAGGTGTGTAATGTGGGGAGGAATAATAATAATTTAATAAATTCTTTTTTTAATGGTTGATTTTAACTCGTGGCAGGGTAAAAGTTCGAGGCGAAAGTTACGGCGAACGGAGTATCGAATTTTGGTTCTGTATTGACTCAGATATTTCCCCTGCTCAAACGCCGTTCCTCCAATGGTGGTAATTAAGACTTGGGGTAGACATCAAAGGTATCGTCCGTCGAACCGCCACGCAATTATTTCAAACGCAGTCTATTAAGGAGTTGATTACAAAGATTAACATTAATTACCTATAAGCATTTCTTTAGGTAAATTTCCTGACTCGTCGTTGATCACGATTTATACGTAATCGGGGCAAATTTTCAATCCCGGCTAATTGGCTTTCTCGATTTCAATAGACTTTCTGTCGTCTATCTCGTTAAGGCGGATTCACACGGAAAGAAAGAAAAATATTGTGACTCTACCGGTAAACGAATATTCTTTTTCATCCCTGTGACGCAATCACTCTCGACTGTTAGTCGAAAGTCTAGCGACTTTGGAAACTAATTTCAAAGAGGGTGGCGACATTATTTATTTGCCTTTAACGCTTATTCTCTTTTACCTTCATCCCCTTTCTCTCTCTTTCTCTCTCTCATTTTTATTTAAGTCTTATTATCTACTCTCTCTCTCTTGCTCTCTTTCTTTATTACTCTTTCTCCCTTTCTACCTTGCTTCTTTAAGTAACACGAACGTCTAGTTCGTTTTTCAAAGTTTCACTGTTGGAGAAAAGGAGAACAAGATGGCCGTCGCACAAGAGGCCAGGGATTTATTGGGATGAGCAGACAAGATCGACTTTTCTGAAATTATGCCTGGTAGAATTTTTCGGGAATTCGATCAGTGCTTTTAAGTTGGCTGACGTGTTTGGTATGGTTGTTGTTATTCGTCATATGAAATTTTGACTGTTAATTTTTTTGTCGTATCACTCGAATGATAATGACTGACATTCGTATGGGGACTGTAACGGCCTGTCAATCGCTGTTCGGTTTAATTATTAATTCTACGCTGTGCTAATTTATACAAAGTTATATATAGGTATGTATATCAGGTACTATATGTGTTTCTTGGGCGACAAGAATATTTGGAAAAGTTTGTTATTCTCGCCACAAGCTGTTTTACGATGATTCAGTATATCGGTAACATCAAGTTATGAAAATTAGATGGGGTGTATGATTTGGGGATTTTTTTTCCTTTCTCATGTCAGAACAGCCGCGTGGGTAGAATAGCGTTGCAATTTTTTATCTCGCGCGGTTATCTCGTCTCGTCCTTTATTCGTGGGATCGAATATCTCCAGTCACGCATAACCGCCTATCGCGATCCTATTTTTCATACGGAATCGGTTGCATTGTGATGCATTATCACTCTCATCCGCCATTTGGATTTTTCGATAAAAACAAAAATAACCCTTTTTTTTCGGGAAACCTGTAAGGAGGATCTTCGGTAACGAAAAGGGCTTGTCTAAAAAAAATTTTATCGAGCCTACCGATAATTTTCGATTATAACCTATGGACCCAAATCGTCCAGCTTCTGATACAAGATCGGATTACGAGACTGCGTATCCAGCCGTGTGTCGGGTTCCAATTAAAAAGTTGCAGTCGCCCGAATAATTTGATAAGAATGAAGGAACTAGAATTTAATATATAGAATTTCATAGAGATAATTTTTGCGTCACCCTGTATATCGCAATTATATATTAATCTGGCATATTAATCTCAGTGTGCTCCTTACCATTATCTCATCTGACGTGTATCATATATCCTGTGACGTTTTAATGCGACTTGCCGATGACTATCCTCAATGACTATCCTTAGCTGGACACAATGAGCTGCAAAATGTGCAGGCACCATTATACACGGTTACACGCCCCGGTGAATACCTGCCTTATGTCGCTCCCACATTAGTTAACAAAGGAATTGTAGATAAGTCATCGACTCTGTTGGTTCACGGGTCAAACGCCCAAGATAAATTGAGATGCAGTGCGAAGGGCCGAATGATAAAATACGTAATCTTGATAAAAGATAAAATACATATACGTCGCTTACCATGTGTTATATTTATACGTATGGGTATATATGTATATTTAATTGATAATAAATTGGTGAACTAAAATTAGGGTCATCCCGATTGAGTCTTAGAGTCTCGGCTGACAGTACCAATGAAACTAATTGAGAGTCATTTTATTGCTGATTGTTCGATCGGATCAACGGGGGACGAGCCCTATCTATCTTGTCTGATAAGGATCTAGCGCTGGACCATTCCACATAGGCTTTTTAATTAATAGACTCAAAGTGCATACCGATGCACGGTGCATAGGGCGACGTCGTGCCGCGTGTTTAAAAGTGTATATTTACATTTTTTGGAAAAAAAAAACGTGATTCAGGTAAACGAGTATTTTTAAATTTCCGTAAATGTGGTAAAGGAAATAGGATATATCAGGTTTCTCATGAAGAAAATTTTAATGCTCGTCACCTCCTTTTTTTATCTTGACAAATGAAATCATATCGTTACCGGGTGGTGGAATTGGAAATTTTTTCTGTAGCACGAGATCCTACGTCCGTGTAAAAAGTAACGCAATTATTTTGCACGCCATCTATATGCGTCCGGTTGAAATTACGCGATGGTCCACTCGAATGGGTTTTTCTTGGGAAATCAGGAAACAACCGTGCGAGACGTAAAAAGTATTTTATCAAGTTCCATTCATCCCTTAATCCAGTGTGGCGAGAAGCAGTCCCTTATCTACGTATCCGTATTCCACTTGTTTTTTAGGGTGAATTAACAGAAACGGATGCCTGTATTTAATTAGTTTTATGGAAAAAAAAAAAAGAAAATTCTCTTGGAATCTCCAAATGGAATGAAACGTAATTCAATCGCTTTCAAACTGCACGGAGAGTCGCAGAGAGAGAGAGAGAGAGAGAGAGAGAGAGAGAGAGAGAGAGAGAGAGGGGGGGGGGGGGAGCGAGAGTGTGTGAGTAAAAGGGAGCGAGTGGGAATCGATGCCGAAATCGATTATCGCGAGAGCAAAAGTTGTATGGACCATTTTCGCTCCCTCTGGAACCTCAGCATCCCTCCCGATCTCCTCCCGCCCCCCCATCGTGCAGTAAATTAAGTTTGCGTTCGCTTTCAACCCCTACGCCACGCCGGAGGGTAAAGTCCTCCCTTCCTGGGAGTTTCTTTACCGTCAGTTTTTAGTGGATCGGTCCAGGGCCCTTTATCGCGGGTCCTATCTCTGTGAAGGTTCGTCGAATGATTTTTTTATCCCACCTGAAATTTTTTTATTGCCAAAAAAGGGATGAAACGAAAATTCGAAATTTGTCACCCTCTCGAAAAACAATGGAGATTATAATGCGTGGAGGATTAAACGAAAATTGAAAATCTTACATCCATCTTGGTAATTTTAATCGATTCGCTTTACAACCCCTTCGGCTTGTTTTTATTATCTGGCAAATTTTGAGTTTACCCCGTGAAATCGCTCTGATATTCTATTTCTCTCGGATGAACGTCTACGTCCAGAGACGCTTAGTCACTTGAGGTAACAAGGGCGGAGGGATGCTGGCTCCGCATCTGAGTCACGTTGTAATCATTACATAATGTAGTCCTTGTCTTGGCACGTAAATATCCACGTCAATATTATCTATCATCCGAGATAATCATCTCGGATTTAACTAACATCATATCCATCATGCTAAACATGTTACAGCATAGGAGGATAGTGATTTTATTAACTATGAACTGTATATATATATACACGAGAATACATTGTGTATTCTTATCTGGCGTAGGTTCGTATGAATATTCGATGTTAAAAAAAGTGGCAGATAATTTTTTTTTCTTCGAAAACTAATTGTTTGGGAGTATGTACGATTTGATCTGATCGATTGTATCTGATTGATGAGATACACGAGCTTTGAGTATTGTCCAATCATACTGATGTTACATGGACAGTGCTTGGTATTTGTAATTTTTTTTTTTTTTTAATATCAATCATTATTTGTATTTATGGCGAGTCATATGCCATCTTCTTGATCTAGAGGGTGTCCCGAAAAATAGCTACTATACAGAACGGTACAGTAGCAATGGGGGTGATAAATCCGCGGTGGCATACATTGCCTGGCTTATCCTAGGTTTTTTTTTTACTGGAAGACGAATTCGGCTCTTAAGGTGATTAACGACCGTTGATAAACAAGAAGAAAAAAGGAAACTGGGTAGGAGAGAGTGAGAGAGAGGGAGAGGGAGAGAGTGTCCGATCCTCTCTGTGGTAAAGGTTTGACGCTCTGGAGCCAACCCACGCAGACGACCAATTACGCAAAAACAGAAATCGAGATTCCCTTCGTATACTAAGCTTTTGGATGCAAAAACTGAAAATAAATAAGACCCAAAGACTGGAGATAAATAAATTATATTTTTTCATCTCAAAATAGTCCATTTCAATTAGTTCGAATATTGACGAATTTTAAAATTATAAATATCAGCATCCATTAATCGCTGTATCAAATTCAAGTACAGCGTGATTCAATGTTTGATTAATAATACAAAAAAATTTGCTTGAAAAAAAAATGTGATCCAGTTTGAAAATATGTACTAAAAAAAATGTTGTCTCAATCGAGTTTAAGGGTAATTTTCAATCTTGAGTTTCAATTTGACATTCGTGCGGGTTTCATAAAATCCCTGCGGATTGATTTACCAAGAGAGGAGACAAAAAATGAAGAGAGGCTTGGTCCATGGAAAAAAAAAGTTCGAAAATAATCGAAAAAGGACTGTACAATCTTTGAGCCCCCACAGAGAACCCGAATAAACATAATACCAATAAAGTGACCCTATCCTATCAATTGGGGTTCGGTTTTCGAATCCCGCTCGTATATCCTTTCGATACTTGTACGGAAAAGGGCAGGGCTGTAACTACTCGCGTGGTTACCTCGACGCTGTATACTCTCAATAGCCGTGTACACTTTGAAGCACCCACGAGAAGATAAATTATGCGCTCTATAAAATCGAGCGTCGATTTTTAACCGGATCCGAAGAACTCTACCGTAAATAGGCAGAGTTAAACAGAAGATACGAAGTTTTAGGTTAAGTGGACACTCATTGGTTAGCGGACTAAGACCAGCGGGGGGAAATTTTTTTTTCAAAATTTCATATACTGTCTAGATGAAAATGAAGTGGGAAAATTTTGAAGATAAACTTTTTCAATATGTATCTGTATCAATGAAAGTTTATCTACGGTGATTTAGTTGGCATTTAGATAGTTTCGAGTAATTTGTATGTTTTTCGAAATCCTGTTCGCTTTTCATAGCAAAGCATAGCCTCTGGTATATGAGAGGTGGCTGAAGTAATTTCGAAACAAAGTAAATATCAACCGCGCAGTTGGAACCAACTACTCATCCATCTTTGCAACCTACTTTCGCAGTTGGCAGATATTACATTACCGTTCTTGCCGTAGGTTACGTTTTCCTTTTGTTTCTGGCGTCGGGGCTTCTTAAACTTGCGTATGTACGACGTCGCCGCGCACTTCCTGACAGTTCGCTTGCAGCGCTCGCGGTAAATTATGGAACTACGGTAAAACGTGGAAACGCGAGGATCCTTGAGCTACTTTAGTAATAATACGAGACGTTTCGAAGAATTGCATAATCTTAGTAAAATTGTCAAAACCAAATATTGTTACATTGATAACAAAAGATACCCTTATCATTGTCAATCTATGTATCGTCAATAATTATTCTGTCTTTGGGTAAATAATTTTTATACATTTTTTTTAAGTATGTCTATCCTTGTGCATGTCAGTAAAAATCCTCACACCTACCCGAGTCAATTTCGAAAGAAAATTCAAATTTTCAAAAGTCTCAACAGCCAATTCCTAGATCTATATCAAAGACACCCCGAGAATTTAATGACAGCCTACAACAGTTTTCGCGATTTCTATCACGCGCTAAGAATATTACCCGGTCACTTGCGAGTCGTAAAATCGTCCGTTGAGAATCAATAAAACCTTCGTATCCTACGCGTATATAGCGATCGAGAACCTACTTGCATAATCGTGATTCGCAATACACGCATCCTCTGAATCGACAAGCCTCATAAATTTGAAAAAACATATCGATAGAATCTACCCTTCGATTCCGTATATGTATACACATAATACGTAACTCTCAAAAATACTTCAAGAATAACACGACCAGTGAGCCATATATAGTACAAGTATTCTAACCTCAAAAAAATTAATTAATCTGATTTAATCATTTTATTTATCCAAGAAAAATTTGCTTTTCTTTTATTTCTTTGACAAACTCTCGTATCAATTTGATTGCCAAGGACAGATTAGCTCTTATTTGAAAATTTCATTTCTATGAGAGCTATAAGGTTTGTACAACAGCATGCCTGGGTATTCCGCAGGTGCTCTTGAACACTTTAGATTTACATATAAACGCGATCCTGCCAAGTCGGTATCCACAAAGCGAACACACGAGAATAGGTACTCTAGTCGTATGGGAGAGACAGACGAATAATTACGTACACTTATATAGTAAACTTGTCCACTTTATTCAACCCTTTCGTTTTGACTTGTTCTGCCTACAAGCACGTACAACGCTATACAAATATTTGCAAATTAAATTTTTTTTCAAATTATTTCCTGGAACATCACAATAAGAAAAAAATGTTACCAGTTTAAAAAACTGTTGCCCCCAAATCTTACGATTTGAAACTTTTTATTTATTTTACTCATTAACGTTCAATTAACACTTCCTATGTTATAATCCCATACGTAGCTTCGAGACATAGTTTTCGTAAACGCGTTAATACTGAATGTATAATTAAATTTAAAAGAACCGTTTCGAGCGAGGTATTAAAAAAATATGTAAAAACCTCTACGAACTTTGACATGGCACATTTTCGATTTATTATGTAACTGAGAGTCATTATGTAAATGAAGATGACTTTGCTTCAGTGCATTATATCTAAGTTGCACTCAAGTTATTGCATTTACATATTTATTTGCCTTAGAAATTCCTTGAGTTAGGAGAGTGGAAAAATATTTTTGGAAAAAAGTATATAAGCTTTCTACTTTTTGCAATCGTACAAAGAGAAGGGTTTAAAAATGTAAATAAAAATTACGAAATATATAATGTATTATGTTATATATTCAAGTCGAAGTCATCGTTATCATTGTTTGAAATTCAATTGAATTTCTATATACGCACACCAAACCTACTGTTCCCACTCAATATTCTAAACTTCCTAATCATTAAGGACAATGCTAACCATCTTGACCGTGTGTTTAGTAATGTCATTAGATACGAATTGTAGTTCAGGACACCCTATACATGGGCAAGATAGACAATATATTCTCCTGCTGTGTATAGGTCTGATCTACAATGGAAACCAGGAACAATAGAGTTTGCTATCACGTAACGTGTATAATCATCGAATTCGGTGTAATTGACAGTAATTTTTTTTATTTTCTACTTCACTTTGGAACGCAACAGATTCGCGAAGCAGTAATTAAATCTTGTCGGACGTTATACACTGCCAGTCGTACGTAAGTGGAAATTTGGAGTGTGGTGTAAATTGTTCAGTGGACGTGGAAAATTTGAATGGAACTGGAAATTGGCCAAGAGTGTAATTGAAGCATTTGCAGTGATAACACGTATATGTGTATATATAATTTAATTATGTTCGTGTACGATATGGAGATAATTTTAATACATATGTGTTATACACGAATTTATGTATAGTTAGTGCTACTCGTATATACTTTGTTAATTGTTGCTCATCGTAAAGTTTGACTTGCCCTCGTTTTTAATTAAAATTGTGAATTTACAGGGCTAAATGAAAATTTGATAAGGAGCTTTATGAGATTTTTGGAAGTCTTTGAGGGAAATATCTGGATTATTGAAATGTATTTCACTCTCGAGTATCTTATTGTCGTCTTCCAAGAAATGGAAATTAGATGGTTATATAAGGACAATAATGCTGGAATATTAAAGAGAATATCGAGTAATGAGACAAAAGGATATAAGATTGGATGTTGGTGAGGGAATGTAAGGAAGTTTTATTGAATAAATCAAAGAGTGGTTGACTGTCATAAGAAAAATATAAAATTAATTTTTTTTTCATTCAGTATTTTTTAAATATTTTATTAACATTTTTACTTTTATCAAATAATTATTTGCCCTTTTTTAGAAATAACAATTATTGATTAAAAGTATCTGTCGTATCATATTCTATTGTCTCTGTCGAATTAACGGTAGAGTTACTTCGAAGGTAGTATGTCAGAAGTAACAATACCCGGCTTTAACGTCATAAACATGTCATACACGTTTGTCCTGTTACAATACGAGAGTACAATAATGATAATATTAGCATTAGCCACGAGTTTCATTTAGGAACGTAAAGAACGCTTACGTCCTGTATCATATTTACATATTCCCTTCTTGCTGTTTACATTTACCATCCCCTATTTCCAGGTCCACCCGGGGAGCCAGGACCTCCCGGCAAAAGAGGCAAAAAGGGGAAGAAGGGTGATCCCGGTGAATCAGGTGCACCAGTAAGTACTTTTCCAGTCTTTAAAAGCATTCCCTTTAAAAGAGCTATAGTACGTACGTACTATTTTGGAGAACCTAACTTTTAGCAACAAGTACGAATGGGCTATAGAGTAAATCATAGTGCACGAACTTTTATTGAACACGATATAGAATCACGTGCAGAAAATCTGTACGATTAGTTTTACAAGCCCTTATAAATTAGATGACGCACGTGCAACGTATTGCAATTGTTGAATTTTTTTTTAACAATAAAAAATTATATTGCTTCGCATGGGACATTGTGTTGTTTATTTGTAACGAAGTGTTTTTGTTAATTTTTTATAAACCTTCTTACAGGGTGTCGCCGGGACGCCGGGCAAGAACGGTTTTCCGGTATACTATTATTATTATTTTTTGATTTCATTTTTTCTTTCACTCGATCAATTTCATCCATCTCTCTATCATCGTTCTCGATACTTTCATTTTTTTTTTTTCGTTCAATTGCCGTTTTCATCGAACGATCAATTGTTTGCGTTATCGCAAATCGTACGTATGGTTATATATATGGGTAGCGGGTGATTTGCTTCCAAATATGGTGACTCGAAATTTGAATTTGGCAGTGCAAGAGGCGTGAATCCATATAATTTGGATGTTTTCATTTAATTATCGCTGGAATTTCAGGGGAGCAAAGGTGACAAGGGCGAACGCGGTTTTACGGTAAGGAAAAACGTATTAAGAATTTTTACCGTGCCAATAAAATCGTTGCACACTCCTGAAACGTCAAATTTAATTGAACAGTTCAAGAAAAAAAAAAGTGCTGCACACAGACCAGATTATAACTTTACCTTGAATTGTTTTTCTTTTTTCTTGTCAGTTTTGTTTCACTCCCACTTTGCCAATCAACAAAGTTAACATTCAACTCACAATCAGTTTCAGTGCTGTGCCAATACATTAACTATCGTTTGGCATTCGCATGCGTTTCTGGTGGCGGAATGGTAAATCGCGCATTATACAGTTGTCAGATTTTTGGGTTGTGGGTTATTTGATTTAAAAAAAAAATTAATTCCTAATCGTACCATACTTTTAACGACCACGCAAAAGGGTGGTAAATCAGTAATAAAATTTTTTTTTATTTTAAATACCAACAGACATTCCTCGTCGATGAAATATTTCGCAATTAAAATTAGCACGGACTTGATTATTATTATTACGGAGAAGATCTCAAATTGAAATGGCGAAAATTGCATAGAAGCTGTGTGACGACTAGTACGTTGGTTTGTTGCAGGGACTCAAAGGACTTCAAGGCTATCCTGGGTTCCCGGTTCGTTTATTCGCAATTCCCTCTCTCTCTCTCTCTCTCTCACTCTAACCACTTTCTCAAATGTTCATTTTACACTCTCTCTATCTCTCTCGCTCTCCCGTCTACTCGATTCTCCCTCGAACTCACTCCTCTCTAACACATCTACGTTGACAAGTCTGTAATATCTGAAACGTTTTCGCAACTCTCATAAAATTCGCAACAATTTCACCGGCGCACGATTCACCCTTAATTCATCCAGTACGCTCTCCATTTTCGCTCTACTCGCAAAATCGTTTTACCTTGCAAATATTTTGCTAACGAATAACAGTCGACGACGCTACGGGTACAGTCAGGCGTTTATTATACTCTATGGGATGCTTCACATAATTAGTATATGAACATTCGCAAACGTAGATACGAGATATCGCTAGTCTGAAATGGAGCCTGTATAATCGGAGGACTCATTACGAGGATTCTATTTAACAAAACGCGAAAAGAGCGACTAGCGACTTATAATGATTTATAATAATGACAATTTTTTAATGACATCTTAATCAAAGTGATAACCCGTACTTTTATTTCATATATGCGTATACATGTATATTCCCATTGGGCTACACATCATTGTGTATTTAGTATAATAGGGGATGGTAAATTAAATCTTGTCTTTGGGTCGTCAGATTTTCGTAAACGTAGCACACCTATCTCTTCTTCTCGTACCCGCCAATCATCCCTAAGGTCAAATCCAGATTAATACTCTCAACGAGCTGTTCGTATTAGCAGAGACTTATGCGCTCTCACGTTATATATTGTGACCACATGGAGGCTGAACACGTCAGCCATTTCTTGGGATATATATATATATGCAGTTCCATAAATGGAAATATATACATATATTTTTTTAAAACGAATATTTTGAACAATAATCCAATTGACAGAAATTTGTCACATGTTTTAGACGTTCGTCGATGCGACAGTCGACTAAAAAGTTATTGACGATTTCGAGAAATTCTACGTTACCTATAGAAATCGTAGTTTACCAGACATTCGTGGATATGGGAAACCTCGTTGCACCCAGAAACGAAAGGGTTGAAATTCTATCGATAGAAATTCCATTTAATTCGTAGCTTTATTTGTCGAAGCTATTACGTCTACCGTGCGTTCGTTTTTATTCTTTTTCTATTCTCTCTTTCTCTTTCTCTCTCCTCTCTCGCTTTCTCTCTCTAGATTTTTATCAGTTTTCTACTTTAAATTTACGGTTTCAATTTTGATCTGAAAAATAAGAGAAATTGAATTTTATTTTAAAGAATTTCATCCATTTAATTCCTATCCCAAACCATGTGATTGAAATTTTGATATATTTATATTTCTTCTGGGAATATCATGTTGTAGTATCCATCACGTATCGATCTGTTACAGCTAATTGATGATGATGATGGTGATGGTGGTGATGGTGGTGATGTTGGTGGTGGTCTCATGGGTTCCGGCTGTACTTAATTTTCGTATGTCTTGCATTGCCAACACTAACAGAATTACTAAAAAAAATGATAAAAAAGTAACTATATGTAGTCTGATTAAACGCCTGATGATCAGAAACACCTGTTGCGCGTTTATCATTCGATGATCTTTCGTCGTGATGACGAGAGCTTTATGTGTATTGTAGTTTTGTTGCTAACGCTGTATGTAATTTTTTTTCTCACGGTACTTATATTTGGAAGCATCTTGATCTTTTTTGGGGGATTTTCATAGCGTCGTATCATTTGTCTGCATACATTAACGATTAATTTTTTATTTTCGATACTGTGTGCAGTGTCTACAATTTTTTTTCATCTTTCTTCGTTCATCGTCATTAATTTATTTTGACTCGATTTAATAATTTATTATTTTCCAGGGCCCCATTGGTTTGGATGGGCCAAAAGGAGATGCTGTAAGTTTGTCATTTTTTTTTATATAATACAGTATTTTTCTCGCTGTATTTGTCACTGATAAGACGTCGCAACATTTTGCAATTGCCATTAAATGCATCTTCTTTCGTTAACAGGGTCGACCTGGTGAAAAAGGACAGAAAGGAGAGCTCGGAACTGGATTTGATGTATTTTCTGCCGTGAAGGTATCTACCGACTCTTAATTAATGTAATCTAACCTTTAGTTAATTACTATATTAATTTCATATTTACTTCTAATGCCCCTAGGTATAGAAATTATTATAGATTCCTTATCTTACTCCACTATAACGAACACATATTTGTTTATTAAACATTCAAGTAGAAAAAGTTCCAGATTGAAAATGAAATCTACTAAATATTTTGAATTTAATGAGTATATATTAAAAAAATTTGATCACCCGTTATCGACTAACATATTGAAGGTATATAAGTCAAGTACTAATTATAATCCTGGTATAATTTTACCGTCTGAAAAAATTCGTGTTAAGATTAATGCAAAAATGAGCTAACGGTAGAAAGAAAATGGCACGACGAGGTTCCTTCAGTTTTTTGTGCCTACAATTTCGTCCCTCACTCGTAAAGACCTTTAGGAACGCCAGTCCTTTCGAAAGTTATAAAATAATGAAAGACAGAAGGACAAGCGAAGAAAAATTTCTCTCGCCAAATCAAAACTTACATTTTCCATCTGTCGCGGCTACAGCATTTCATCCGAACCATCGATCTTCAATACCACTAGTAGTTCCTTGCCCGAAGGAAAACTACCGTCAAACGCAAAGAAAGGAACTACTATTTGACAAATTGGAATCCGTAGCGACGGTTCCGTCTGACAAAGGTTAAAGGTCGACCCTTGAAACGAGTAATGCCGGGAATCTCAAGAATTCTTTTACCAAGAAATACCGGCAGAAGAAACTGAAGGTTTCCGTGTCTCGTCTTTCGAATTAAGCTTTATTAGTCTTTGCCCGAAGGCTAATTTAAAAGACACGTTACTCTGTCATCGGTTTAATCCCGTCGAAGCAAACGGTATATTTTTCCTTCACCTTGCATAACGATCAAAAGCACAGATTTTTTAATGGCGCAATTAAAAAAATAAACGATCTTCCCGCCCACGGGTCGATGCACAGGGAATGGCGTTAAAGAGGTCTGTGACGACGACGCTTCGCGGCGGCCAGTTCGGATTTGCAGAACTCGTCGCTCTGAAGGTAACCTAACCTTCGAAAGCAATCGCTCGTTTATGATTCTGAATTTACTTGTTATCACTCTTCATAGACGTTGCGTTATGCGGTGCTTTCGGTGTAGAATTATATCTGTTGGTTTTACGACACCGCCGCTATGCGAATCCCGTGGCGTAATGAGAAAGAAAACAGTTTCGTTACCGTCCGTCGGTAAGGTAGATACCAACTTCGCCGAGATGAATTTGTTTAGTAAAAAAGAAAAAGGAAGTAACAAAGGATACGACTTTACGAACACATTTATTACACTACTTTCTCATTGCCCACGGATCGTATAACGCTGGAATATGTGGACTACGGTTTTGGTTGGTAATGGTATTTATTTTAAATTACAGTTTCTCTAGGTATAATACGTATATCTCAGGGCATGCAGGAGTTGGAACCGCCATGATCAGTATGAGCATACTTCAACCTCCCCCCAGTTATCAGTTCTTTTAGACCTTCCGTATCAATAGAGTTTTATCCAAACGATTCTTTTGTTGACTTGTAGCGATTTGATTTTTTTACCCGTAGTTCGCCTACTTCTAGGTACTTCAGGAGGGAGGGCATAATATCTCAGCGGAGAGCATCATAAAACTCAAAGTAAGTCCGCTTGCTCTCTTTGGGGCACCATGACGATTCTTACACGAAATAAAAAAAGAAAAATTGACATTCTTCGATTTCTCTATCAAAAGTTCATATGCCTGCGCGTGCACAATCATTTTAACGACTGTCGATGAATTTCGCGTGTCACTTTTAATGAAGCTCTCCAAACAGAAGGAATAAAAAAAAGCATTTACGCTTGAAAATTTCATTTAAAAAATGTTAATATCCAAGGGGTGGACGTTATAAAGACGTTTTATGGACTTAAAATGGACTTTACTTGCACGTACGTTAAATTCTCGTACCACGTAGACATTTTCGATTACGAGTCCTTTTTATATTTTTTTTACCTTTTTCTTACATTTTTTTTTATTTTCCATGTATTATGTGAGATACGACATTCAAATCCTATTCATCCATTTTCCCGCATGCTCATTGTATGCATATTAGGGGTTCGCATATCGATGGGAATGATGGTGCGTGCATGAGAGTTATTTCTGTCTATATCTGTCTTCACTTTTCGTTCTCTAGAAATATCATCTGTGTATATATATATCGGAATATCGAGGGCATCGCCGTATTTTTGTTGTACTTCTTTTTATTAATGCAAGGGTAGAAAAAATTGACGTTATAGCCATATTATGCATGACGACGTGCTATTTACGGAAATTATTCCTTTATGTCTCTCAGCCCGAGATGCCAGACGGAGAAGTGTAGTTTACGAGCAGCTTCGATATTACGTCTCGCGCACTTACCATCCCTCGCTTAACTCTTGGCATTCAATCGTGCAATATTACCTGCAACATCCCTTACCACTTCCTTTCCAATATCTCGAGGAACTTTGGTAAACTTAAAGATATATATATATCTATACGTTCCACATAGTTCTCCTATGGAAACGCAAGCTTTTACTCTTATTTCGTCTATCTATATATTGCATCCTGATGTACACTATTGGGATAGAATTTCTATCGGGAGACATCGGCTATCCTGGAGGAATTTCTCCTTGTAACTTTCACGCCTCTAGTCATCCCACGGGATAAATCTGCTACCTTGCTAAGTGATTTATAACGAGAAGATAATAATAACGTTTAAACGATAACAGGGAGAGCCTGGTGAGCCTGGTCCACCGGGACCGCGTGGTCCCCAAGGAGCAGAAGGACTTCGAGGACAGGACGGCAGACAGGGAATTCAAGGAGAAGCTGGACCACCCGGTGAGAAGGGAGCGCCAGGACCCATCGGTCCGATTGGTCCTGTGGGACCGCCAGGAATTTCAGGACCAAAGGTGAGTTTTTTTAGTATTTTTATTTTGACTTTCTTCCCTTCGCTTCCTCTTCCTTTGGCATCGTTTAATTTCCGAGGATCCTGATTGTTCAGGGCGAACCAGGTGAATATGGACCGCCAGGATTTCCAGGACTTCCAGGACATCCCGGAATACCTGTGAGACACTTGACTAACGTTTTGGTCGTCCTTGCGATTTTTCTTTTTTTCCTGAGTGATCATTTAAGTGGTGTTTGTTACTCCTAGGGAATTCCAGGCCGGAATGGCACACGTGGCTTGACTGGACGACGTGTGAGTTTTTGAAATATTTTTTTGTTCCAGGTGCTGGTGACACTGAGGGGATACTAACAAATTAATTTCTTTTTTTTTTAAAGTTAATATTTTAATTAGTGCGCTTACTAACTGCACTAATATCGTTAATTGGTACTTTTATTGGCAGTTTCCGATGACACTGTCATTGCAGCAGAATCATTAACTTATAACCATTGAATCTTTTCTCTTGTATCTCCTGACTGTAACGCATAGGTCGAAAAAATAATTTTATTTTGAATTAACAAACTACCTAGTACTGCCGTCTTACAATTTCATCTTATTAATAAATTTCAGTAGTCACTCCTGAATGTATCATGTAAACGTCAGAGAATTATTATTTCGAATTAACAAGCTAATTAGTACTCCCGTCTCATAACCTGGTATAAAATGACGTGCCACTAATTAATTCGTAAACTCTTTAATCCACGTGACAGTAATTAATTCAAAAGTAAATTAAACCTAATACTTTGTAGGTCCAAAGTTTGTTCTGCTCGGAACGTCTGACAAAGTCATTTTTAATTCAACCTCGTTTAACTAAAAGTACATGGATCTTGATATACATGCGATAAGCCATTTACATATAATTTGATAAAATTTACCCTGTCTTACTTGGACAGGCAACACTTATTTTTCTAATATTTTATGTGTACTTTTTAATTAATTATTGATTTATCTGATATCTATAATAATGACCGATTCGATGTGTCTGTCTCGATATAAACTCAGCCTGATTATTTCTTTGAATTTGACTAACCCCTAATTTATTTCATTAGGGTGATAAGGGCGACAAGGGTGATCGAGGATTCACGACGTCGTTGAACGGCGAACAATTCGCGACTGGCGTCATCGAAGGCCCACCAGGTCCACCAGGACCTCCTGGTAAGCATAATTAATTTTTCAAGGGCGATAATTATATTTAATTAAAATTATTACCAATTACGAACAAAATCTTGACGAGCGTGTATCGTCGGCTGTAGACGCGAGTAAGGGTTACGTAATGCGAGAAGAAAAATGGCAAAATGTATAGAAAAATCGCAAGACGTTGATTTTCATGGAAAATATCATCGTGGTGACTGTACGTATGACGCATGTAGAGAAAAGCAAGAGATTTGTAAAAAATATTTTGATTTCGATTTTTTTTTCATTTTGAATTTAACATGCTATTGAGTATCTTGCTCTCGGTGTTTTCTTTATTTTTGCCTCACGGCGTAGAGACTACTTAATTTCGAAACAGAAGCTTTTGCCATCTTCTCCTCCTTTCGTGTACTTATTCTTCCTTACGACCCTTCAGTAAATTCTGTCGTAATATTTCTTTAAGCCATTTTCCATTGTTCTTTATTTAATAGACTTAAACAGTCTCGAATGCCTTACGTTTTCCATCCCTTTCACGAAAACTGCCGTGCTGGATCACAATACCCGCCATTTGTTTTTTTCGTAATGATACCCCCACCCCCCTATCCTCTACTAATTATTGTATTAACATTCTTATTTATACTACTCTAAAAAAATTGTCGCGGACGTAAAAATTGAAAAATACATTTTATTTTTCCTGTCAAAATAAATTCGAAAAAAAAATCCCTTGGACCCATGCTCTCGTTCCAATGAAAAACTGAATCGTTATAATACAAAACGATATCGTCCCTTGTATCCTATATATCAATTAATTACCCTTGACACACTATATCAGCACCCCCCTTCCTCTGTCTTATCCCGCATCCCTGAATTTCTCTGTTTCATTAAAAAAAAAAAGTCCCGCGATTGCCTTCGTTTAAAAACTTCATAACGGACACGCGCCAAACTTGGACTCTGAAATTACCGGCTGGCCACCGGAAGTAAGCAATAGACCGCGTTCTCTGGGCTGCCGTGGGATTTGACTCTGCTCACGTATTCTTCCCAATTAGAACTTTATCCAATCGTAACTTTTAGATTGCTCTCGCTCCAATAACCATTGTATACGATCGATTGGGAAATTTTGCTCGAAAGGTGGTTCCGGGTCTCTAGTCCACTATTTGCATTATCGTTTCCATTTGCGTTTCTTTCATTGTGCCTCTACTTCTTTTGTGCCTTACCGTACCCATAATAACAATAATGCAGATAATAATGCTGATAGTAGCAATAATGGCAACGATAATAATAATAATTGCAACGATAACAGTAGCCCAGGTCTTTGACCGAGCAAGCTCAGACCCAACGAACGGATCTGGGCAAGAAAATCCTTGATAATAATCGTTGAGAAACTTTTCGCCGGAAGTGCGGATCCCAAGAGTGCACGAGTGTCGAAGTAACTCTTGAAATCATCCCCTTATAGTCCACCTTACCCCTGCGTATCCCATAAAGGTTCATTCTCGTATACATACTACCCCCTCCCGCCACCTCATCCTCCACTGTTAAATGTCCACAATTCCCTGCCATTCATCTAAAATGCAAACGGTGCCGCCTCCCCCATCCCTATCGGATTTGCTAACAGTTTGCCTAATGCAATAGTAAACAGAGATGTAGCCCCAAGTCGTTTTACATTGTGCCAAAAGTTGCGGAAAAAATGTTAAGACAAAAAAAGGCATTGGTAAAAAATTGGCAACCATCACAGTAGAAGAATTTTCCAAAAGAATCTGTAGTCAAAAAAGTATGATTTCTTTGTTTTTGGATTAAAAAAAATTCGTTGGTATCGATTTGTAACGAGACCTAGCCAGTAGAAATTTTGATTCCGTGATGGAGGCCACGATTCGATCGGATGAGAAGTAAGTAAAAGTCTAAGTGAGTAAGTAGTGATGTTTTTCATGTACGTGGTGCACAGGGCCCCAGGGCGAGAAGGGAGAACTGGGTCCGACGGGACCACCCGGCCTGCCCGGTGAGAAGGGTCCCCGGGGGAAACAAGGGAAAAGGGTAAGCTTCAGCGAGGTCCTCCGACTGATCAACGACTACGTACCAAAGAGAACAAGAAAAAAAAGAGAAAAAAAATACATCCAAACCATTTTGAACCTTGACCTAGAAAAAAAATCCAATCCTGATGAATTCCAGTGATTTCATTGGCAATTGATCCCTAATTGATCCGTGCCATATCCCTTTGACCCTGTATCCATCCGACTACCCCTTTTGTACGGTACAGCATGTAGTTATGCATGCTAGAGAAAACTTAGAGCGAAGCTTCTTCAGTGCCTGACCCCACTTGGGTAATTCTTATTGATAATATTGGCTGCTTGCACTTGGATAGTCTTAATGAATCACACGACTCTGCATGCTACTTTACTACTATAATATGCCATACTATAGTATATTGTATTGTACTACTGTACCGTACTGATATAGTATTTTACTATTATACTATACGTGGCAAAGACTAACAGACAGAAGCTTCCTTACAACTTGTGGCTATGCCAGGAAGTTCAGCTTACTCGGGTTGCGAGTTGGTTGCAGTAGGTTACACTCGGAGAACTTGAAGCGCGTTCAAGCTGTTCGGAGTGTTTGAGAAGTTTCGGAAATTGAATGTCGTCACGACGAAAATTGACTGCGAGAGAAAATTATACGCGTGACTCGTTTTGTTTGACGATTCGTTTAAATTGTCGTTACGTCATTGATATATTTGCCATTGGCTGTTGATCGATTAGTCATTTTTTTGAAGAGCTGTGGGTGAGGAAGTATTTGTCTGGTGAGGTTAATTTTTTTTCCTGTAATTATCTTAATAAATTTTCTTGATCGTTTCGCAGCATCGCTTTAATCAAGATCATTTATATATATTTTTTTTTTGAATCGCCTTGTACTACTGCCCGCTATTATTTTTGACTTTTTCAAATTTATGTTTTCTCAATTGTTACCTGCATACGTGGGCAACGTATGCTACACATAATCGCTACTGTCGTTTATCTTGGCACTTGACGCTTTACTCGTTCACCTTAATTTTCGATTACCTGTTAAGTTTTTTTTGCGTCTTTAAAAAAATGTTGGTGGCAGCAAATAACACGTTTTGAGTTATAGTACACGTATTATATATATATTGACATATATATATGTATATAAAATATTGAATGATTTCGTTTGTATAATTTTTATTATTTCTACTTCTTCTCTTTTTCCTCTTCTCATCGTCACGCTCATTTTTTTTTCTTCTTTTATATGTATTCAGCCAAATGACGCAACATGTTTTTTCCGAAAATTACGTAGTTCAGGAAGCACCGAAAATATCCACGAAAAAAAAAAATAATAAACCCAACCCTAACAACGAGCAAAGCAACAAAGACAAAGATGTAAAATGCTAAGAAAACTGAGAAAATTTTGCTCACTAACCGTTAATTAGCGCCATAACCACGCCTTAAACTTTACTTCAACATGCTAATTCTATATATAACGATAACCGTAAGTATGGCACCGCCTTAAGTGAATTCGTTTCTGGTTTTGCAAAAGGGAAGCTCGATAAGCTTTTTTGAATAGACATAAAAGCGGATGAAAGCAAGTGGAAAAGAAAGACAATGGAACATCGAGGAAAATAACGATTGTCCCTTCTGAAAGTGGATCATCGGATCCCGGAAGTTGGGCTCGAGCGTAGAAAGGAAAAAAAATAAATGTGGAGAAACTCTTTTGCAAGACGAGGAAGGAAAAAAACATGGTCCGTTAAATGGCGGGCTATTTGAATCAAGTATACTTAGCTTGGCGTATCTAATTACGTTGTAATCCTCGGCAAAAGTAGGTAGCTTGTAACTAATTTGTGTTTATGTAGCGAGTAACACCCACTACTTCCTCTGTGTGTTGGTTCAATCCACTAATCACTAATAACTACTACGGCTTGAGGCTCGCAAGCTCGCAACCTCGCCGGCGAACGCAACCCTGCAATGCGTGTAAGTATCAACCCCTGAAGTATGTAGCTTTTTCTATACCTGTCGAAAGATTTTTTTATACAATTTTTTTTATTCCTACAACTACATCGAAGAGACTTGGAAAAATGGTATTAATAAAAAAACAAATTTAATTATTGGTACCCATTTGAATTACTTAATTGTTTACTGGAGGCATGAATATCCGGCATTGGGTATTTATAAGTAATATTTATATTTTGTAAAATTTCGTACGTAAATGGTAATGTAATTAATTTTACACAGGGTTGGTTTTGGTAGAATTTTTAAAAATTATAAAACGCATTGTGCCAAGTATTTTCGATAAATTCGTTAATACCTGGTGTCCTGCTGTTTACGTTGTCAATAATACTTTGCATCTCCCATGTTACAGATTTTGAATTAAAAATTCATTTTATTCGAACGTTTCATATTTTTCGTATATCTTACAAATTTTTATTTGCAGTTTACTTTCTTTTTTTACATTGTATATAAAGTTTTCATGTATCTGGCTATATGCAAGATTTGATCTATTATGATTGTTGTGAAAGAATTTGAGATTACCCTTATCCTCCCCTCCCTCCTTCAATGTCTTCTTTCTTCATTCGAAAGACAGTCTCCACTTCGTCGCACGAACCGGAGGACCTGGTTGGATCTGACCTAACAGTATCGTTGTAGGGATTCAAGGGGCAAAGCGGTTTGGCGATGACGAGGGGTGTGCCCGGCACTCCGGGTCCGAAGGGTGAACCCGGTGAACGGGGTTACCGAGGCGAGAAAGGCGCCAAGGGCGATTTGGGTGCACCAGGTAGATTGATTATCGCCATTCTGCCACACGAAACCGAGCCAAATTCGGAATCGTCCTGCTCTCATCACTTCCCCGTTTGTCATCTATATTACATTTATTCGTATCGTATTTAAAAGTTAAAAAAAATCGCGCACTTTTACGAATTTTACATCCCTTTGAGTTTCGTCTCCATCCAGGTCTCGAAGTCCGAGCAAATCATCGTCGCAGCTTCTCGCTAAAGGAGATTCCCCGGCTTCTAGGCTAGAACACAGAGTTATTCTTTTATCTAAACGATCTTTTTTTTAACTTCGTTTTCAGGACCTAAAGGAGATCCTGGACCGCAAGGCTCGCCAGGATTGGATGGTATCAGCGGGGAGGCTGGAATTCAAGGTCCTCCTGGGTTACCCGTAAGGATCTTATATTTTCTTTGGGGGGGTTGATCTTTATGGCTTATATTTTTTGGGATACTTCATTATTTTTTTATTCTTCTTTAATTTTTACCATTGTGATAATTTTACTGAAGATGTATATATCTTGGTTCGTTATGTGTTTTATTTCTTTATTGTATTATCCATTTTTGTAGGGACTATCTGGACCCAAAGGAGAGAAAGGAGAATATGGAGACATTGGACCACCAGGTCTTATGGGACCTCCTGGTTTGCCTGGTCCTCCGGTTCGTATATTCTTGACGTATTATACTTTTCGTCCTTTTTTGAATCCTTTGTCTTTGAGGACAGCGTATAATATATTTATTTTTGAATGAACAGGGCTATCCTGGACAGAAGGGTGAGAAAGGAGAAAAGAGCGAATCGGTGAGTTCTTCGCTGTCTTATTACGATACATGTATATCTGGAGTATTGGTAATCCTGATATCTGTATTATTTTTATATTTTAATTGAAAGAAATAATTAGCAATAAGTAAATTAGCGTTTTTGTATATGGACTCTTAATATAATATTTTTTGTTTACATGACGGGATGTGGCTTGGCATTGATAGAAGTACAAAAAATTGAGGCGGAGACAGGTGCGTAATTATTATTTTAATTGTTATCTTAATTAAATACATTAAATGTTAATACCACGTGATGCGTGTTTGATGTTTATAAAATAAATTTACGTTGAGTCATTTAAATCGTGGAGTTATCGAAAAATATACATGAGATATGTAAAAAGACTTAAAAGCCTACATAGTCCTTTTTTTTATATACAATAACATTTTTTGATAAAAATATGGATTAACTCATTTCAATTTTATTCCAGGGAGATGGCACATTCGAAGTTAATGCTGGCGAAGTGGTAAGCAATTTTGTCATGTTATTTTTACGATATATCATGTAAATGTGGGTTATACCTTTAATTAATGACTCATTAAATTTAACAGATAACAGGACCACCGGGACCACCTGGACCTGCAGGTGTTCCAGGACTGCAGGGTCCACCGGGTATAAAAGGAGATCGAGGACACGATGGCGCCAAGGGTGATCCTGTCAGTAATAAAAAAAATTGTATAGATTGAAATTTTGTATATAATTAATGACCCCAGCATTGAAATATTAATGATTTTTATTTTTTACAGGGTGAAAAGGGCACTAAAGGAGATCCTGGCCCGATGGGACTGCCTGTACGTAGAATGAATTTTAAACCTAATTTCTTTTTGAGAATTCGGCACCGTCGTGCAATTCTAATCAATTGACATAACAATATTTTTATTTCAGGGTCCCATGGGATTGAGGGGAGAATCTGGAAGGCCCGGGGATGCCGGGAAACCTGGCACCATGGTAAGATGGGCCTCTCGCTCCTAAGATCATCATTACATGCCTTCATCAGTCAATTATTGATACTCGTGCTAATGACTTAACTATTTGCCACCGTCATTCTCAAAAATAATCGAGTCATCACGTGGATGATCTTTGAACGAATGAACTTTGAATCTCATCTGAAGAATACATAATGACCTTTAACGATTACGACAAAAAAGAACAAAGGAGTGGCACATAATTTGATTTTGAAATTTTTCACGCTATATCTATCTCATTGACTTTTGTGCCCACGCCATGCGCAATCCCATTAATTTGTAAATGATTATTTCTACTGACAAGCTCCAAATCTATTTCGCAAGCGTCAAAACCTTTCTTGATTATATTCTCGTCCAAAGCTTATCACACGATTGTGACGCTGGTAGACACTTAATTGGCATACGTAACTCGCTATCGTCTTTCGCTAGCGGGTTTTAACGAAATTATTAACAGTCGCAATTAAAAACAGGTTGGCGCGTGGTGATCTGACTAACAACTAACACACGAGATAGGTACTACAAAGCCAACGACAATAACCTATCTAGTGCGGAACATCCGGGACTTCCGGAACACGCATATTAGCCCACGTCTTTAAGCCGAGCACGTGTCGAGGCTAAAATTAACCTATCGAGAACGTTAAATATATTTTGTCACACGTTTAACCGATATTGACGCAGGTTAGGTAATAATTACAGATTGATACGCTCGCTGCATGGCTACATTGTAACTTACCTTGTTGTTCCCAAAAAAAAAAGTGAAAAATACGGGAAGACGAATCTCGAGGTGGAATTCGGAACGCCTTATAAGAAAAAAAAGTCATGATTAAGTCTCATGACCTCGTTACTTGATTTCAATGTCATTCAGCGTTATCCTTTCGGTATCATTCAATTATTTGTTAATAAATTTTATCAGCGATCCGTGAAATAATTTAATCAAACAGGCATTCCGTGTTCAACATTGAGGCTCAATATAGTTTTGTTCCTACAAAGTGGAATTTTTTTTCAATATTTTTCCAAGTGTACATTTTGAAAGTTCAAAAGAACTATGTCTGCTCCAAAGGGGGTTGCGAAAGCTATAGTCACCCGCAAAAATTCATCGCAACTGCGCATCAGTGAGTTTATCATTAATCGTATTTAAGGTACTAGCGATTTATACAGTCGTGCACAAAAGTTCTTGAAGCACGTGAACGTCGAGGTTGATGAAAATGGCGAGTTGCGCATACGAATGTAAATACTGTTCCCAATGAATGCGTAGAAGAACAGTCGGTATCCGAGTAACTTAGGGCTTCCAGGTGAACGACACTCGGCATTAGATACTTCACATACCAACAGATCAATAATATTCTTCTTAGAAAAAGATCCAATTTAACTTTACGTGCACGTGAATAATAATTTTGATATAAAATGCAGTATACAGAAACTGTACTTTCCACGAGTTTTCGTTCCGTCGATAATTTACAGTGATGAATATTTTTCATTTTATCGGGAGCCAATTAATTATTTTCTTTCTTTTCTTTTCTTAAGCTTTAATGTAACGACAGTCTCTAGCAAGTATTATAGTCATTAACATTGTCGTAACAAGTACTTAACGCGCAAAGGTATTTTATTCTAGATCGACGTGCTTTGTTTCTGTAGGATTCGAGATGTGTGTCCGCTTACGGAGAGCGCGTTATTGTAATAGATTACGAAAATCATATTTCTCATAAAATCTATGTGTAATCGATTCTTAGATTAAATGAATCTTGTGGTCTAAATCTGTACATAATATGCATAGACACATTTGATCGCAGTATATATACATATGTATATGCTTGTATGCTTCTGACGCTACTCATGGATTTGTTGAGAAATATGGTAAAATTTTATTTAGTTGAAGAAAAAGACATTTAACATAGCCTATATAGGATGACGGTATAAACGCGAATGCGACAGATATATTAGTGGTTTTTGTATTTGGCGTTAAAATGAAATTTTCCTCACCTCGTTATTTCATATGAAAAATTATAAATTTCTCTACTTGGACATTACGTTTTGCGAAATTTGATAATTACCTAAAGACATACTTTTTGCGAAAATCTTCCAAGATCTTTTATCACGAAGCGACGTTATACTCGAACAGCAATTAACTTGTGTAATTTGAAAGCGTGTCGGGCGCTTGCAAGGAATTCGCACAAACGATATTCTCGCGAAAATTTCGCATAATTACGTCGGTGACACCGCATCGCGAAAAAAGTGCACGCAAGAGCGGCTACTTCCGCGACGTTTGTTCCGCCGAAGGGACAAAACTGTAAATAAACATCCCCGTATGCAGATGTCGCAACGCGTGTGACAATTTAACGATCGTGCGAATAAATCCGAATACCCATTAGCAGTAAAATAGCGTCATCGAAAAAAAAAGAGACAGTGGCGTTTATAAAGATAAATGTAAATTGCGTTCTCTAGGGTATTTATGTACAATTCTAAGAAACAACACGTGTGGTCATACTGCTTGAAGAAAAAAAATCACTGAATCTCGTTGAAGGGAAAAGAAGAAAAAAACAACTTAAATTGCAAAGATAGTCAATATTTTATTTGCAGTCTGCTCTCGCAAAATTATAGAAATATTTTGAACGATCCAAGAAAGACTATACACTCCCAATTAAAGGACCTATTACATAACAGCGTCTACTCGTGATAGGCGACTAATGAGTTCACGACAAATGAAAGAAAAAAAAGACAGGAAATAACAAAGACAGAGTGAGAGAGAATTGTATGGGCTAACTCTTAATCCCAAGGAAGTCTAAGAAGATAAATGAAAGAGAGAATGAGAAATGATAACAAGAGGGGGGGGGGGGAGAGAGAGAGAATGCGTACGTGTGTCTGGCAAGCAAAAATGAATTACCTATGTATAAATATATTACCCAGAGTTTGGAACGTCTTGCAAGCCGTGATTCTTGATATAGGTGCATAAACTATACCTATCTAAACACATGAGACTCCATTTTGACCGTTCGGTATGCAAATATTGACGTTAGCACGCCAAGATCGTCGATGTACTTAGAAGAGGCTTGTACAGAGCGGGATGCTGTGCCAACACGCCTTAACGAGAATCCTCTGATCGGTGGCTAGAGATAAATGATCCATGTCCAAATAAGGACGTCGATTGCGTTCCGATGTTAAGCCATTAGTTAACGTTAGTTAAAAAAAAAAGAAAAAGAAAAAAGACGTACGAGTTACGAGAGTAATGTAATTATATTAGCTACTTTTATATATTAATGTTCATTGTAATTTAAGGTTACCGTAAATGAAATATTGACAATTGTAAGGACGAAGGAGAGAGACTCGATGATTATACAAGTCTTTATTATTATTGTTGTGTAAGGGAACTCGCGGAGAAGCCATCCTTTAGATCCTTCGAGGATTACACGACGCACATCGCGATAATTGTACACACACACAGACACACACGCATACGGATAATGTGACACGCGTATTTACATAAATTATACAAAAAATTACGTAACTCACACACACACACACACACACGTACATCCCACTTGCGTAATGTAATCAAACAATTTTTTGTCGATTTAGGATGTAACGGTACTTTATAAGGATTTTTAAATGTTAAGCGATATATTAATATGTGAAGTTGGGGGCTGGCGCGGTCCTTGAACCTTCGCGATTATATAAAAAAAAATATTTGTTAATTAAGATATGGCGTTCCATAACCAAAAGACCGATGTCCTTCGTATATGAAGTCACTAACAAATTTTTGTTTCATGATATCCTGATTAATAAACAGAATGTGCATGTGCCTGTGTCCTTTGCTTATACATAAATGCCCACCTTTAATGCTTTTTTTCTTCTCCCCCTCCAACCCCCTCGAACCACCCTCATTGTCATCGACATCACCCAACCACCCTCTTTGATCGTGTACCATGTCTTATTTGCTTTTGCATTTTGTTTTTCCGATTGCTAATTATCGATCGGTCTGTTTTATTTTTTTTCCTTTTCGTATTTTGATTATTTGAGAAATTAACACGTGTTAATTTGCTGCGACCACGAATATTAATTTTATCGTTAAACCTTCTCTTTGTACTTGGTCATCGATTTGTATTTTTTTTTTTAGAATTATTTGGCAGCACAGTGTCTGTAGGATGCATGATATTTTTTTTTTGTTTTTACCAGGTGAACTTTCTTGTTTCCAATTTTTATTTTTTTTATCTTTTCTCATTCTACTTATCCTTCGTAATTATTGATAATCGACTGTACTTATTTTTATATATTGATTTGTCAGCGATCTAAAGCATTGATTTTTGTATCGCGATGCGAACTTATATTTTTTAACTTATCTTTTAAATACTGTTAGACGGGGCTCTTTGTTGCCCGTCGGTTTTCATTTTTTTCTTGTAATTTACTGAATAATGCGCATATTGTCGAAAAGAAAATATTTATGATTAACAGGTAATCGTATTACCTATGTTGATTTAGCTTAATCGTCTAAATCATCCAATCGCGTTCGTTCGACATTTATTTTTCATCAAATTTGATTTGATTTCCTCTCCCTTTCAGGGGCCGGGAGGGTTAGACGGCATGAAGGTGAGTAAAAATCGTCACTTTTAACCCTTTATTCAATTAATTTTTTTCCATAAAATTATTATCATTTATGTCTCTCATTAAAACCCCCATACTCTGATATCATTTCAAGTTATAATTATACATAAGTTCGTTCGAGTCTAAAAAGAATGAACAATTTAATCCTGAAGTTTAAATAATTCCATATCTAAAAAAAGTGACAAGGGGTGAAAAATTTATTTCATGCTTTCAGGGTGCTCAGGGTGAACCTGGAGCAAAGGGTGAACGGGGTGATCCAGGACTGCCTGTAAGTTTTTATCCTCTGATTACTCTATTATTAATTATGATAATTATATCCGACCAATGATGCGATGCATGGTCATATTAAAAATATATATTTTTTAATAAAAATCCCCTAGAGCATAGTCCAGTTCCTCAATGTTTCCATTTACTCAGTAATTACCTATGAATGCTTCCCATTTTATTTTAATCGTACGTGTACAAAATCCATAGCAAGAGGAAATCATTAAATTTTCTCCAGTAACATGGTAACTCGTTAGTAACGATTTTTTGTATTTGTCTCCAGGGTACTGACGGGATTCCCGGTGGAGAGGTATAGTGGCTTATGATATCACTGAACTAATAACTATCACGGGCATAAAAGGGAATTTTCGGAATGTTACTTTGTATTATTTATTTTTCCCATAGGCATTATTTTCATAATTGATTACACATAATGACTTTTTTTTTAATGCTCGAGTTCAATATTTTCGTTCCGAAGGATCTCTTTTTTTAAATTATATAACCATGTACTAGAGCCCCAATAACAATATATTATTTTACGCGAGGCTATTATTTAATCTAGTCCAACCATTTAGTAGCCCGATGTCCAAAATAAATTATGAATAATGGGTTTAATGAACCGTCCTTGCTGTGTATGAATTTCAGGGTCCAAAAGGAGAAAAAGGCGCCCTGGGCGAGGCTGTGAGTATTATTTCATGAGTATTAGTTGATTTTTCCAAAAAAGAAAGAAAAAGACATTTTTATTTTAGGCTTTGTATTTGTTCAACATGTTTCATCTGCCGAGTAAGATTCGTTGTACGTGTGATGTGTCAGTTTTTGTATAAATCATAGACACGGAGTCATGATGATAGAATTTCAATAGTCTTATCAATTTACGCAATTAACTTGATAGTACAAGTATATAAGTTCATATATTTCTCTATCATAAAACTAATTTTCTATAAATATTAATCTGAATAAGAAATTACAATTGAAATTCGTAACCAATATGATTGATGTATCAATATTCATGAATTTTATATATCAATAGAGTATCGATGCATTTCTCTCATAAATAAAAAGAGTACTATACCAGTAGCCACGTTTTCTGCCCATCGGAAAACCATAAACCCCATAGGATCATATCGTACCAATAAATTACATAGTATTATATCGAAGCGGCAATGGCGTCGAGTTGTTATATGCTGCCACCACCATTCTCCAAAATTGGAGTAGCACGGGAATAATGAAAAATACAAAAATACTCATTGCGACTCGCTAAAAGGCTCACGAAACATAAAGTACACACAGTAATTGCAGGGAGAAAGTGTTAGGCCGGAAGCATTCGGTGCAAAGTGAGAAAGGAAGCTCCATCACTATTCATCACCTTTCAGACTATTCGTTCTAATGAATTATGCACAATTCATTATCAGTACTATGCACAGAATTTTATTATGCTTGGCCTATTTGCACGCCGCGATACTTTGACAGGGTCGAACTATCCGGATAATAATAATGACACGAATTAAAATTTCTTCAGGGTCCAACAGGTAAACGAGGTCGTAAAGGCGATAAAGGAAGTAAAGGAGATCAAGGTGTACCAGGATTAGATGCACCGTGTCCTGTGGGTCCTGATGGTCTCCCGTTACCAGGATGTGGGTGGAAACCAGCCCAGGTACCGTATCTTCTATTGTAACAGGCTTACGTTTCGATACTCCCTTAAGAGCACTAGTGGCCAAGACACAAAGAAAATAATGGAGCGAAAGACAAGACTCCCTAGTAATACCACGTGTGATATCAGTTGATAAGAAATAGGAAAGACAAATTTTATTTGACTAAACGTAGAAGCCGGATGGCATCGTGATAACTGTTATACCTTAATTCAACATGGATTCTGTAATGTATTCCCATTTATGCTTTCACGTTCTACCTTATCGATACTCCATTTGCTAATATGCTCGAAAGTGCACTTAACCTTTCAAATTATCATTACCATAAGAGCAGAGTAATATCGATGGAGTAAGAAAATTTAGGTAACGTCACTGACGCATTACAGATTTCGATTGAAATTCTCTTGCCTCTTAGTACTTTCTGGTGTCGGTGTAAATTTTCATTGTGCTCTAACACGCTTTTGCCATAGTTTTTGGTAGCGGATTGTACTAACTACTAATTGATTACTAATATGGTGTGCTGTGATCGAGATCGTTGTTTGGGACTGTCGTGTCTGGTTACCAGGAAATGATGAGCACTTCTTCACCGGCTGCGGCTGGTCCTGAGCCTGCGGAAACGGATTACGAGACGGACGAGCAAGATGAGGAGTACGAGGAGTACACGGATCCGACTGGCAATTTAGCTGAGCAATAATACTCGCAATACGCTGCCCTATACTCACCGCCTAAGACGTCTTCGTCAATTTTACAAGTCAACTCACCTTCTTCCTAAACTAACGCGTCCTGGTAATTTCATTCCTGTAGATATAGTAATAACAATGGGTGCACGAAGAATAACGTTAATATATGTATATTAATTTATTGGGCATTTATTTTATTTTAGTATCTCTATGTGGAAGTTATGTGACGATTATGGTACATTGATAACTAAGATAATGTAAAATAAAAAGAGGCTAACGATCCAAGTGGTCGAAGCCGTAATAATTAAATATGAACGGTGAGAAAATATTGTTTTTTTTATTTTCAGCCAATAAATAACATCTTGCACGAATGGCTGGAAGAGGAAGGGCAGTGATACTGACGAGATGGACAGTAATTAGTTATAATTTGACAGTTATCAAGGATTCATCGTGATCCACTCATTCATCGTATCCTAATTAAACGTAATTAATCAAGTTAATATTTAAAATTAAATACCTTGCCGGTAAGTGTTGTAAATAAGTGTACTTACAGTGTCTAGCGCCCACAGTGTTGTGTGTACATAATAAAAATCGGTAATGAAAACGATAATAATGGCTATAATAATAATGACAGATATCGCGTAATGCGCTTTAACTGAACGTGCTTATGCATTCGCATTCGTATGAGATAAAGTTTGAAAAAATCCAACCGTAATCAATGACGATTCATTTAATATTAAATAGACGGTGAGAGAAACAGGGAGGATAATTTATAGAACAAAAATGTATTGTGAGAATTATTATTGATTAATTTAGCCATTAATTATATTTTTTGTAACGCACAAAACGAACTATGACGTATATCTAATTTATTAGCGCGCGAGTCATGACAAGTGCGCGTATGAGATTAATTAATTAACAGTTTGCATTTTTAAGAAATTTCACTGCTGATTGCATTAAGATTTTCATTTCTTTTTCGTATTCAAGTATTACGTAACAGGTGTAGCAGTTCAGTTTTGCTCCATGTGCGAGGTGTAAGAGTTGATGCTTTTCAAATTTAAATTTTGATACGCACGATAAGTTTAATTCATTCGACAATTTTGAATTTGTTATTCATGCTGCAGGGACGAAATTATACAAAGTGTAAACGTATAATAACATTAATAAATATAATTGATAATTAAATCATTGTCCCATTGTCGTAATACAGAAACGAAATGTAGAATTATTTTTGTCGTAATTTAAATAATAATGCCCAATTTTGACACGCATCAGCCATGCTTCGAGCAAAACATTAATCTCTGTAACATACATATATCTTTATTACTACGGGTTTCAGTAAGAAGATCAGTTTCTTTGTTCCCATTAAGTCAGGTCATTTTTTATACAATTAGAATAGACGCATAGTCTTGTATTTTGCAATAAATTAATAATTTCGTTATATTTAGGATAAATAAATCAAGTGTACACATGTCAATATTAACAGATATTGTAATAAATTTTCTGTGTATTATAATTACTCATGCTACGTCATTTGTACAGGCCATATTCTTTATGTGACATTTTATGAATTAATCTGCAGTTATCAAAAAAATTGTATTTAATTTATGTTAAGGGACGTATGATAGTATCGAAGTGGGGATTACTGAGACCCTTTGTAAATTTACCAGAAAATTATATTTGTGGGAGGTCGACCAATCATGCAGCTTCAAAAGAAATATTGATACTAGATGTTAGGAACGTTAGTCAGTCAATAGCTATACGCGAGTTCAGTTCGGTGCAGCGAGATAGACAGGACTATATGCAAGTATACATTCTTATTCTATTTGAACTTATTTATAATATGCAAAACGGTAGAATATGAAACTGTTGTGACCTAATTGAAATTCACTTCTACTCTTTTGTTATTGAATAATAATGAAGAAATTAAATGTTACGAAAATGTGGATCACCATAAGAAATACTCAATGTGTAAGATGCAAAGTTTATGATATGACACTATATCTTAGGTCATTGTTCTTAAATGTTGTTTAGAAACAAGAATAAATGTATTTTAGCATTAATATCCTCAATATGCTTGCTTCACTTTCTTTTCTCAATGTGACTTACAATCTTTGCCACAGAATATAATTATATGAAATATAGTGGGAACATTGTACATGTAATTTAATCATTTTATGGATAAGGGCTAATAAAAATACAGATTTCTTTAACAACATTCATTATGCAACTCTTGAAATACAAATTCATGACATTTAAGAAATCTTTTTTCCCATTGCACACTAACTATTCAATATTTTGTGATGCTCATTATTCGTAGTGATAATTAGATTTAATATAAGAGTACAAAATGTCTAAAAATCTATTGTACTGCTATTGAGCGCTTCAAAAGTCACATTTTTATAAATTTTATAATCTAAACAAATCATATTTGCACAAAGTTCATGGGTTTATATCTATTGCTTTGTACACATTTAATTTCTTATGTCACAATAGAAATTAACAAGAGACTAATTAGCCTATTAGTGATCATTCTATATTAGATTGATGATTCGTCTCAATACTTTTAGGAGTATAGTACATCGAGTCTAGATAGAATCGTACAAAGTCAGTTACTACGCTTCTATCTGGAATGCTTTGACTCATTCCATACATAGCCATCTGAAAAAAGAAGGAAGGGGTATAAATTCAAATTGAATTGATTTGAATCACTGATTTGCATATCGTAAAGAATCATAAAGTACTTTATACCTTTCCTTCGACTGGCTCATCTGGCTGTTTCATAATATTCACCAGTTCATCCTTAACATCATTTAAAAATCTATCAGCCACTCCTTCTTCTGTGTGGACATATGTAATACATATGTGAATACCACTTGGAAACTGTAGTGCGTTTAAATTCCACCCTCTGGCATTTAAAGCCTCAGAGAGTCTAAATATATGGAAATCATTGGAACCTATGGCTATAACAGATGTTGCTGGTGTTCCAAAAATGAAAATACCATCTAGTTTTCTCAATCTAAAAAGAGTGATCCATCAAATAATTCTAGTGTAATAATCAAATAATTTTTCATTTGCAAATAAGGTAAACATACTCTCTTTCAATGTACTTGGTAGTTTCAATAATTTTCTTAGTTGCTTGTATATAACCGTCATGACCAAAGTACATCATGGATGCCCAACATGCTGCAATTATTCCTCCAGCTCTAGAACCATTTACTGTTGGTGATCCATAAATACCACCCGGCCAATCTGTCGTTACCGTGAATTGATAATTTCTATATTTTTTCTCTCTGTATAATATTACCGATGATCCCTTGGGGGCATATCCATACTAAACAAACAATGTGACAAATTTTGGAATACAATATCCTCAAGTTACTTATTTATATTTAAATAAAATTCTAATTTACCTTATGGGTATCAGCAGATATACTAGTAACTCCAGGCAGAATAAAATCAAAAGGTGGAATAGTATAACCTGCATCTTGCATAAAACAAATTAGGAATCCACCAAGGCACGCATCTACATGCACAGGTATACCATATCGTACACCTAGTTCAGAAATTGCTTCTATATTATCAGTAGTTCCATATGGAAAATTTGGTGCTGAGCCAACCAGCTAAAATAATACATGACAGTGTCACAACTTAAAAATATTTACAAACTATTTTGTACATACAATAGGTCAAAAGTAATTACCACTATCGTGTTTCCAGTAATAGCTTTTTTCATGGCTTCAATGCTGACTGTGCAACTATGAGGATTTATAGGTACAGTACGTACTTTAATATTTAAATACTGAGCTGCTTTGTCAAACGCTGAGTGTGCTGTAATTGGCATTACAATTTCTGGTTTTGTTATACCTTTGACCTCCCTTGCATAGTCTCTGTAGGCTTTACATGCTAAGAGAATTGATTCGGTTCCTCCAGTAGTCATCTGTATAATGTTTAGTAGTTAATTATTGATTAGAAATATTACTTGATTGAAATGATTTCATGATAAACATACTGTTCCACAAGTGTCAGGACTGCCATTAAACAAATGACAGCTAGCTCGAACAACTTCAGCTTCCATTTTGCACACACCAGGAAAAACATCAGGGTGCAAAGGATTTGTATAAGAAGCTACCCCATAAACATCTGCCATTAATTTAACTAGACCTGGATCGTTTCTGTATACGGTACCGGAAACACTACCATTCGTCCAGTCATAGTCACCTGTTATTAAATATCGATTCATTATATATATTCTTCTTAATATCCAAATGTTTTTAAATAACCTTTTACTACCCAAATTCACGCATTTCTTCACGTGATCCAAAACTTCATCATGGCTCATACCCTTTTGCGGAAGTCTACTAATGATAGTAATATTTTTTAGTCTATGAATGGCTTCTTTTTCAAATAAGTCATTTAAATTACTAAGTTCTTTATCGATTCGTTCGCGAATCCAAGGCACGTATCTCGCGAGCTTAAAAATCTCTTTCTTTCCACGTTTAACTAGACCTGAAAAGAAAACATTTTTTCCCCTATTACATAATATTTAATATTATCAATGTCTAATTATACCGTTTATCAGTGTCATGTAATGAGTCGATTGTTGCAATCAAAAGATGATAAAAGATAAAATAAATTCGGCATATCATATTCTATCTTCGTACATACTTTCATCTTGAAAGATGAAATTCCACAACCAAACACCAGCTAATACTGTAGTCGTTGTAATTGTTACAATTTGCCATGGTTCTTTATCCCTGAAGACATTATTAATAAATCCCTTAGCGGGATCAGCATAACTTACACTCATATTTTACCTGAAACATAGTTAAAGCACAGTCATTGAACCTATGTAATAACGCATGCGCGAATAACTCTATAAAAAAATAATCTGAAAACAAAATCTCAAATTACTCTTTCTTCTCGTTTATTAAATATAAATAAATTCGAATATTTCAGTTCCAGTTGCTTATACCGTTATACAATGATATTGAAACATTCGATGTTTTCGGAGTAAATAATATTCATGATAATTTCACACGCGTCAACCACAATTTTGCACCACGTATACATATTCGAAACACTGGTAATTATAGAGAATTTTTAATTCAAACTCCAATCACATTAACAAAATCATATTGAGCGGGTATTAAAAGTTAGTCTTTACCTTCAACCAGATAGACTAGCAAGTGACTGAAGAATGGGCAGGGTTCTCTTCTAAAAATACACATGCAGCGAGCAGCGCTACAAAGACCAATTACAGAAACTCGAGCGTCCTGCACAGTTATCTCTCAATTATCTCTATAGAATATACAAAATGACACGAACTAAACCTATTAATTACTTTGTTTTAAGAGATACGAGTGGATGCTTTGCTTTGGAAGCCATTGCTCAGTCGAATGACTCGATTGTTGTCAGCTTCGTCTTGTGATAAGACCTTGATAACTTGTTTCGTTCACAGCCACATCGCTAGATAGCGCCATTATACGCTCGAGGCAAGTAGTACGATTAAAGACGAGAGGAAAGTTCATACGCTCGAAGCAGAGACGAGTAGGGAGATGCACAACGATACGGTTTTGGGCGATACCAAAATCATGCCGCTAAATCGTAGCGGTGAGTCTGGAAATCGGATTTTGTAATTATCGCCTCCGTCGCTAATCCGAATCCTGTCGTAGCCGAGCTAAACGTGAACAAGAACGCGTAGCTTGGCGGGCAGAGGTTCTCCGCTACTCACCGCTGGTTCCCAAAGCAACCCTTAGAACGAGACCGGGAATTATAGAACTTCCCAAGAACTATAGGAAAAGCCTATTGGTGAAACATTTTAAAGACATTTTTAAGAAAGTACGGTGCCAGCTTGACACCGGTGTAGCACCTCAATTTTTACTAAATATTATTGGATCTTGATTTACTTCGAAAATTTATTCTAAATATAAAGTTGAGGCTAAATCAAAATCTCGCAGAATATACGGAGTAGATAAGAATTGAATGGAAATTGTATATCAAAAATAAATTACGTTCAAATTGAAATATTAATAAATTAGGTGTTAGGAACATTAAAATAATTAATTAAATTATTAAAGTAAAATATTAACGCTTAGAAATCGGAAATTCTGTTCAAGCATATTTGGAAGTACTGGAAGTTGCCAAAATTGTGAGCGCGCAAATTCGTCGCGCAGGACTCGGCGAGTGGGAGAAACCGGGGAGTGGGAGGAACCGGGGAGTGGGGAGCGCTCGAGGCAGTGCCGGGACTCGGAGCGCTCATTCTTCCTCGAGCCGGTCTCCTATACTGGTGTCTTGGAATTCACCTCGCTTATCCATTTCCAACCTTCTTCTTCTTCTATATTTATTTCTTCTTTACTTCCTTATTTCTCTATATCTCATTCTTTACTTTCTGATTTTTCTCTTTCATTATTTTTTCTCTACTTTTATACACCTATTCCTCACTCTTCTACTTTTTAACTTATTTATTATATCTTCCCTCTTACTTTCCATTGTGCTTGTCTTACTTTTCCAATTTCCCTGGTCGGGTCGAGCATATTTATTCGAGTAGTTATATAAGAGTAGTCACCCTGTTAGTGAAGCTACACGTATAGACCATGGTGTCGGGGGTTGCCCTTCCGCCTCATCCG